>JBBPFJ010000680.1:0-43016 GCA_037975025.1 Excoecaria agallocha | reverse complement strand
AATTTTTAAGGTTCTTATTGTTGTCAACGTGCGTTGAGGTTGACAACGGACCAATGTGCGAACTTTTCCTTATTTTAAGATTTCAATGTCATAAACAAACCTCATTTTCTTACAGTAGTTTTATGGTGAAAAGTTTGTAGCTTTATCTCTTGAAGTACTCAGAAATTTAGAATTTTTAGGGCCTTCTAATAGTTTAAATAATCTATTCTGTATTTTATTTTGAGCCTTATTTTATTAAAGGCTGAAGCTTTTTGGTGTTATCTGCTGAAGGAGCAACTCTATTGGAGATAAAGAAGTCGTTTAGAGATGTGGACAATGTTTTGTACGACTGGAAAGATTCTCCATCTTCCGATTACTGTGTTTGGAGAGGGGTTACTTGTGATAATGTAACCATCAATGTTGTTGCACTGTGAGTTCATTTTATGATTTCTTGTTTTGTCCTAAAACTTTTATTTGTTACATTTGTAGAACGTTAGTTCATTGTTTTTGGGTTTGCCTAATATTTGCTTCTTTTTTACTATTCTTATTTGTTTCTTACGAGTTTGTTGCAGTAATCTGTCTGGTTTGAATCTTGATGGGGAGGTTTCGCCCGCAATAGGAAATCTTAAAAACTTGGTTTCTATGTACGTGCTATTTTCCTATTTTTGTGCATTTATTTTTTGTTATTTGTGTTTTCTTTTGAAAAAAAACTTAACCGAAATGCTTGTTATCAAATTTGTTATGGTTTCCTTGAAAGTATTGTTTGAAAGGCATGGATAATAAACAAATTTGTTAGCTGTACTAATGTGGATTTTGACTTGGATTTAAATCAAAATTAATTAATGTTGTACTTTCTTCAACTAGTGATCTCAGGGGAAATCGTCTCTCGGGACAAATTCCTGATGAAATAGGTGACTGCTCGTTATTGAAAAACCTGTAAGTTCCATATCTGAAACTGGGAGAGGCTAATAAATTAATGACTAATGTTTTTTAATCTGCCATTTTATGGTATATTAGTTTTTGTTGGTTCACTCTATTGATTGCTCTTGTTTTATTAGTGACTTGTCTTTCAATGAGATACATGGAGATATACCATTTTCAGTCTCCAAGTTAAAGCAGCTGGAATATCTGTAAGCCACTTTTCAGTTGTATTTCTTGTATTTTAGAGCAGTTGATTGCCGCCTCTTTGGTGTGGGAATCTGAGGTTTAACCTCTAGCTAACTGCATGGCTTCAGGATTTTGAAGAATAATCAATTAATTGGGCCAATTCCATCCACTCTGTCGCAGATTCCAAACTTAAAAGTTTTGTAAGATTTTCCTCCATCAATTTCTTTTGTTCTGACTCTTTATTACTCTTAATCTAAGTTCTCAAATTGTACATTCTTTTCCAGAGATTTGGCCCAAAATAAACTCAGTGGGGAGATTCCTAGACTAATATACTGGAATGAAGTTTTGCAATATCTGTAAGTCCAAAAGGATCTCATGTAATGTGAAATATCCTTGCAGTTTGTATATGCTCTAACAGAGATGGTTAGTATTGCATGATATGTTCTTATGAATTTGAGCCTAAGCCTCTTTACATATGCTTCCTCTTTCAGTGGTTTGCGAGGAAACAATTTGGTGGGTACAATTTCTCCAGATATGTGCCAGCTAACCGGGCTGTGGTATTTGTAAGTATCCGGTGCCAAATGTTGTCACTACAAGTAATTGATATTTTATTGGCATTTTGCCATGTGTCGTGCCTATCTGACATGATTCTTCCATCATTGTAGCGATGTGAGAAACAACAGCTTGGCTGGGAATATTCCACAAAATATAGGCAACTGTACTTCCTTCCAGGTCTTGTATGTACTTCATTCGACTCAACCAACTAAAATACTTGTAATGCTAGTGTTCTTACTTGAAAATAATGTCTGTTGCTGTCTATTGGTAGGGACTTGTCATACAACCAGCTGACAGGAGAGATACCATTCAACATTGGTTTTTTACAAGTAGCCACATTGTATGTCATGCAACTTTTCTTTTTTTTTTTTCTTTGTGGTTTACAGCTTTAATATTTTGATAGTGACTCTTACTTTACGCCTCATTTGACTGACTAGATCCTTGCAAGGTAATCAGTTGGGGGGGAAGATTCCATCAGTAATTGGCCTAATGCAGGCACTTGCTGTATTGTAAGTTTGAATTATGTTTTAACTTTTTGGCAATTTTACCTTCATTCTGCCTTGTTTCTTAGCTGTTACCCTTTTAATTTTGAAGCACTTTATTCCTCATATGTCATTTTCCTTGTTCAAATCCAGAGATTTAAGCTGCAATATGTTAACTGGACCCGTCCCTCCTATTTTGGGAAATTTAACTTACACAGAAAAATTGTAAGTGTGATTGCTGCTATTGCATTTTGTCATTCCTTTCTGTAATATCAATTAGAAATAAATTTTGATTAAAAAGTTTCTACAGTGTTGCATGTGTCTATGAAAGTTTCTTGTAAATCTGAAATTGCTGCACAAATGCCATCAACTTTTTTGTCAGACTCATGACATTTTTAGCAATGGTATACTATGATTATTCGATGCCTCAAGTTACAATATTCATTTGATTCAAATGGTGATGTCTCCTAGGTATTTGCACGGTAATAAGCTGACTGGATCCATTCCCCCAGAGCTTGGGAATATGACGAGGCTTCATTACTTGTATGTCCTCTACTATTATTTTTCTGTGGCTATATTTTGGTTCCAGCTATAGATGAAATGCTTTTAAGTTGATTTTCTTGCTGGTGGAGTCGTCATTTTCTTTGCGAAACGCATGTGAGAATGGTCCATGTGATTCTTAGCATATTAAGGAATTAATTTTGTGACCATTGAGAGCTCGTTTGTCACAGTTAATACCCGGGACAATGGTTCCAAATATTCTTCAAATAATACAAATTCCCATTTCAGCATGTTTACCATGTGATGGTTGGGTGAAATGATATACTGTATATTCCTTTGCATTACTTTTATTGTAAGCCGGTGGTTTTTGGGAAATCCGGCTGGAATTTTTATTGAAGGCATTCTGATAATTTGAAACATAATAAAGAATATTCATAACTTTTGGCATTTATAAGTTCTTTTTTTATTGATTGAACTGGGTGTGATAATCTAGTGGTGTTCTTCATCATGCTTGTTTAATTCCTGCAATGCTATTTTTTCACTCTTGTTTTGAAATTCCATTACATGCCAATCTCTGATGCACTACTCTGTTTTCCAGGGAGTTGAATGATAATAAACTCACAGGACACATTCCACCAGAGCTTGGAAAGCTTACTGACTTGTTTGATCTGTATGTTCTGTCACTGTGATGTTTATTACTAGTACTACGCATGGAGTTTAATTTACTGATCTGATGTTATTGCAGAAATGTTGCCAACAACCACCTTGAAGGGCCTATACCTGATAATCTTAGCTCATGCACAAATCTCAATAGCCTGTAAGAATTAACTACTTGTTAATTTTGATTGGAGTTTAACTACTTTTGAGGTGCTTATTGACAATTCCATTGGATGTTAGCAATGTGCACGGTAACAAATTGAATGGGACCATCCCACGTGTCTTCCAGAAGCTGGAGAGTATGACATATCTGTAAGTTTGGTAGATTTCATAATGACTCGCATCCCACTGTCAGTGTTTTCTATTATTCAGATATAGTTTTTTTTTTAATTTTTGTTGGTCTTTTTTTTTTTTATAATTGTAATCTCAGGAATCTATCCTCCAACAACATCAGGGGTCCTATTCCCATTGAGCTTTCCCGGATTGGTAATTTGGACACTTTGTAAGTATCGACAGCTCTATTTTTTTTTCTTTCTATTTCTGTCCTTCTGTTTTATCATTAATTGTGCCTCCAACTTTTGCACTTGCAACAGAGATATTTCTAATAACAAAATTAGTGGGTCCATTCCTTCTTCGCTTGGTGACTTGGAGCATCTCCTGAAGTTGTGAGTTGAAATGCCAAGTGATTCCAGCATCTTGCAATTTTTACTTCTTGCTGACACCTGTTTTATTTTTATAGGAATCTAAGCAGAAACCAATTATCCGGAGTTATTCCAGCAGAGTTTGGTAATCTGAGAAGTGTCATGGAGATGTATGAAATCGATACCTGTTTTGGTGGATAGGGATGAAGCTTGTTTTGGCCTTTCTAACTTTTTGTCTTGTGTGGCACTGTAGAGATCTTTCAAACAATCATCTCTCAGGAGTAATACCTCAGGAACTTAGTCAACTTCAAAACATGTTCTCATTGTAAGTTGAAAATTTGGCTTGCATTTTATACTAATTGGAAGGAATATATGCAGTTAGGTTTAAGCCCTGTGTTGATGAACTTCAATTTTCTTTTGTTTTCATTAGTAGCCTGCTTGGCAATGGCACTTGTGTCTTATAATGCTTTTAGAGAGGCAGCATATAAGTAGGAGACCACTTGCTTGCTATTAAGTAGACTTGCAACTACGCATATGATGTATCAGTTACATTATTTCTATCATGGGGATTTTTATTGGTATACGTGTGTGTGAAATAATGCAGAAGACTGGAAAACAACAATCTCTCAGGCGATGTGATGTCTCTGGTCAACTGCCTGAGCCTTACTATCTTGTATGATTATATATGCTGGAGTTCTCTTTTTCATTTTCTTATTTGCAGTTGAAACTTGTGAAATGTGGGTTTCACCATATTAAGAGAAATTTAAATTCTTGCATTCAGGAATGTCTCTTATAACAACCTAGCTGGTGTGATTCCTACAAGCAATAACTTCTCAAGGTTTTCGCACAACAGGTTAGATGGTTTGACTATATCATTTATATTATTTTTAACGATGTTGCCTGAATTAAAAGCTCAATCGTCTTGTTTCTCTGTTAACATGTTTCTTCTAACTGGCTTTGCAACTCGCTTATTGAAGTAATTCCATTTTTTGTATAGTTTCGTTGGAAATCCTGGTCTTTGTGGCTATTGGCTTACTTCTCAATGCAGTGGTTCTCATGCAGCTGAACGAGGTATTCACGGAATTTCAGGATCAGTTTTGATACCAGCATTGCGTCATGTCAAGGGCTTATTAGCATCCATATCCTGAGTGAAAATTCTACTGCCTTTTATCATAAAGGGAATATTTTGTGTAAACAATGCATGAAATAATACCTATTTAAATCTATTTGTGTTGTGAATACATTCCTCTGAAGGCCAAGGCCTTTTATTTGTGAATGCCCAAGGAATTGGAATAATTATCATTGCCATCGTCTTTGCAGTTACAATTTCTAAAGCTGCAATCCTTGGGATCGCTGTTGGAGCTCTAGTGATTCTTCTCATGATCTTAGTGGCAGCGTGCCGACCACATAATCCAACGCCTTTTCCAGATGGCTCTCTTGACAAACCGGGTAATTTCCGCAATTCATTATCCCCTTGAGATGTTGAAAATACACAACAAAAATTTTTATGCTATCTTTTGCCTCCAATAATTGGAACCAGACATTGTACATTCTTTCAAGGACATTTAATGCCAGACTCTTTAATTAAGCAAATTATCTGACTGTTAATGATGAAGATACTCCTATTTACTTGATATATTCACAAAAGAAAATGGGATAATCTTTTGGCTTTGTTTTCATATCAGATAATAACTCCACAAGGTTTAATTGCCTGGAAAACTGAATTTGTGCTGATATCCGATACTTGTGTGCTTGTTGAACAAACAGTTACATACTCGACACCAAAATTGGTGATCCTTCACATGAACTTGGCACTCCATGTGTACGAGGATATCATGAGGATGACTGAGAATTTGAGTGAGAAATATATAATTGGTTGTGGAGCATCAAGCACTGTGTACAAATGTGTCCTTAAAAATTGCAAGCCAGTGGCTATCAAGAGGCTCTATTCCCATTATCCGCAGTGCTTGAAGGAATTTGAGACAGAATTGGAGACAGTTGGGAGCATCAAGCATCGGAATCTGGTCAGCCTCCAAGGATATTCCCTGTCCCCATCTGGCAACCTTCTTTTCTATGATTATATGGAAAACGGCAGTCTCTGGGATCTCCTTCATGGTGAGTTTTGAGTGTTCCTAGACATGCCATCTGTAGCCTGGTTTTGTATCTTTATTTATGTTTATGTCATTGTTTTGCTGATTCCATGATGATTATCTCTCTGAGTGAGCATGTTATTCAGTTATGCTAGTAGGTTTTTGTTTAGTTAGGGATATAAGTAGTTACTAGAATGGATTTCATATCCATTCTGCTGAGCTGGTGAAATCACAAAAAGCTCCTTCCAAGTATATTCAGATTCTTATGCAGTATGAATTACTATTTTCTTTCAGGCCCGACAAAGAAGAAAAAGCTTGATTGGGATACTCGTCTTCAGATAGCTCTTGGAGCTTCTCAAGGGCTAGCTTATCTTCACCACGATTGTAGTCCCCGCATCATTCACAGAGATGTGAAGTCGTCAAACATTCTATTAGACAAGGACTTTGAGGCTCATCTTACTGATTTTGGCATTGCAAAGAGCTTATGTGTGTCAAAATCCCATACTTCCACCTACGTAATGGGCACCATTGGTTATATAGACCCTGAGTATGCTCGCACTTCCCGTCTTACAGAAAAGTCTGATGTATACAGTTATGGCATTGTTCTACTTGAGTTGATGACAGGAAGGAAAGCAGTTGACAATGAATGCAATCTTCACCATCTGGTTTGTTTCAATCCATCCTCTTGTTCTTACCAACCCGATATCTCTAAAAATATTACTGATTAACAACTCACAATTCTGAATTTTTGGTTTCTTGACCATCTGGTTTCTCATATCATGCATTAGATCTTATCCAAGACAGCCAACAATGCTGTAATGGAAACTGTTGATCCTGAGATAACTGCTACATGTAAAGATCTAGGAGCTGTAAAGAAGGTTTTTCAGCTTGCCCTTCTATGTACCAAGAGACAGCCATTGGACAGGCCGACTATGCATGAAGTGACACGTGTCCTCAGTAGCCTTGTGCCGGCCATGGCCCCACCAAAGCAATGCAACCCAGCCCCACCTCCACCACTCCCATCAGCCAAAGTTTCATGCTACGTGGATGAGTATGCAAATCTGAAAACTCCACACATGGTGAACTGCCCTTCCATGAGCACCTCAGATGCACAACTCTTCCTAAAATTTGGTGAGGTAATATCCCAGAACAGTGAGTGAAAGTATCCTAGGATATAGATATTCCAACATTGGGTATTGGTTAGTGGATGATGCTCGTTCAATTCTTACCTGCTTTTTGGCAAGTGGTTGATCAGTGAGTGGAAAATTGTGTACAAAAATCTGAAATCAATTATTGTAGCTAAGAAAAGGAAAAAAGATGGCTACTTTACTGATAGTTAAGAAAAGTGGTAGTTTCAGAAGTCTCATGGATGTGTATATTGTACCATATAAAATCATTGCTGCAAATTTTATCATTTGTGGTAAAAAGGGACCACAGGCAGACTGGTGAATTTACAGGGAGAGGTCAGGGCAGGCCATAGCCTCTGCAGTGCATTATATGCGTGACCAGCAATAATTCACTTGGAAGCCTTGACTACCTGATCCGTGAACTAGACTTGTGGTGCCATGAATGCTCTATATAATTTACTGCAAATGACTTTAATGCTCTACATAATTTACTGCAAGTAAATTTATTGTGGGCAGCAAGAAACAGAGATCCATAAATGTCCTTCATAGTTTAGAAATTAACCATATAATTTTTGCATAGGTGTACCATATCAGAACTTCAAACTCAGTTAGGAACTATTAAAATGAGTCGTCAACTGGAGCAAACTTCAACTATCAGTTAAATAGTTACTCTTTTTTAGAAGAAATAGCAGAAAAATAATTGTAGCACATTGCGGTTGGAAGAGCAGCTTGAAGATCCAAAATTAAAGATAAACTGTGATGAGATTGCAAGTCTTCTGCTACCTGGACACATGCCAATAGCTTAGGAGTAGGAATACTGAAGCGAGCTAGTATCAAAAACACTTCACTCCTGTTTCTGCTGCTCCATCAGTTGAATCTTGAAACAAGAAGAGCACATGTCAAAGTCAATTCCCATGGCTCAAATTCACAAATTCTAGCAATTTTCTAACTTGTTAAAAAATGGATTTTTCATTCAATATCAAATGACCCGAGCTTATGATAGAATCTCATATTACTTGCATGAATAAATTATGCAAAGAGCACAGGAAATAAAATTATTTTATTTTGCATTTGTTTAATAGCAAATAATACTTGATTGAGGTCGAGATTATTATAAAAAAATCCATACTTTCAAATTCTTGACTTTGTGAAGCATAGCATTGAGATGTTCTTCCATTATTTTGATCTGTGATAAGTCATCAACATTATAAGGATTCTTCCAGTCCCTGACATTGGTAAATGGATTCAGTATGATCGTGCTACATCATCGAAATTAAAACTGAAATAATAATGATAATAATAAAGCAACCTGAGAATTCGTCTCTTTTCTGCGAGTTTTTGTTTCACCTCTTTCAGTTCATCCTTCTGCAGCTGAAAATTTTGGCGACATTTTCAACAACTTAATTTGAAAATGGAAAATTAAACATTTCTAAAATTGAATGAATATGTATACCATGAGTGCTTCACATCTGCAAATAAAAATAAATTAAAATAAAAGTTAGGCAACTCAATTTAGCGGAATTATTCAATGATATTATCTGTTTTGGAAATAGAAAATGGAAATGCTGAGGAAGAAACCCTTTAAATACCTGTCGAGTGCTTGATTTCTTGCGCCGACTCCGGATTCCACCTTCGCATACGCTTTCTTAAGTAACTTCCACATGTAAATATTATTGGGAAAGTAAGTTAATTGTTCCTTTTAAAAAAAAAAAAAACACGATTTCTTTGCAGAATTTGTTATCTAAATAGATTCCTTACCCTCATGGTGTGAGCCCTCCTGAAAAAACCACCAACTCAGTACGTGAATGATGAGTGACATATGGGCCGAATCGCACAAATTGTGAACAGATCGAAATATATATAAAGTTCATATATTGGAATTACGTAAAATAATAATTTATTTTGATTTCAAATAACAAATTTTAATAATTTGATAATTTCACAGCAGAAAAGGGAAGCAGACCACACCTTTGTTCTCTGTCTTCCATTGACAAACTTGCCAGCTTCTCTAAAATACTGCTTAAATCTCTGCACCAAAAATAAAGAAAAATTCAAACACTTCGCCTTCCTTTTCCATGGAATTTTTTTCTTTTTGTCTACATCATTTTATTCTTTTACGTGCTTCTAGACAAAATTCCCATACATCGGATATTAATTTTCAATTTAACGAATATACTAAAATTAATAAAAGCAAACATTAGGTAGAAAAAGTATCCTCAAGTTTGAAATTAAAACAAATAATTGGAAGGGAAAATTGAAGAGAAAGAAGAAATTACTTGTCTTGGGCAACAAAATGAGAAGGTTTGCCAGTGGGAGAAAACATGATAACACCAACATCAACATCACATAAGGTAGCAAGTTCTTTGGCCTTCTTCAAAACTCCAATTTTCCTCTTTGAATATTTAACTTGTCTTGCTTTCCCACATTCCAATCTCACAATTCTCAGTTTCTTTCTCCCCATTTTTGCTTCTCTCTCTGAGAAATTCAGATCCAGAGCTCTTTTTAAAGTGCAAGAACTGGAAATGAAAAATATGGAAAGCTATTATTAGGAGAATCCAACAAGAGCTAATGTTCAGAGTTTTAAATTGATTTAAAAAGCTGCGTATCTTTAAGCATGGATTCCACTTGCTCAAATAACACTGAACCAAATCCTGTTTAACCAATTATATGTGCATACCTTTTTAATCACCTTAACCGTAAAGTAATGTGGGAATGTTTTTCCTATTGGGTTTTGCAAAGGATATTTATGAAAATAAAGTTGCTTTGTTCTTATCTAATAGGACTTCATTGCAATTTGGTTGTTTTATATTCAATTTTTCCGAATAATAATATTTCTAATTGCGAAAACATTTTATACAGTAACTGATAATGAAGTTTCCTCACTTGGAACCCGATAATGAACAACATTTGCTTGATCAAGTTCTTTAATTATTCTGTCTATTGTTTTACTATCACAATAGAGGAATTTTTCTCTTTTAATTTGGTGTAGGAATTGAAAAAAATTAGGAAATAGGTGCAACTGTATTTATATTTAGAAAATTGGTGTGCCAAAAAAGGGCACTCTGATGTACCGTTTTAGGATCAGTGAGACCCACGCATCAGGGGGCAATTTTTTGAACTGAAAATGGCACTTCACTGTGCCATTTTTCATAAGAAATGGTGCCGTATAGCGCGTGAAGGAGGAGAGCGTCTGTGGGGCCATGTACGGAAAACAGTAGGGGCACTTTCCATTTTTTGAATTTTTTGTTTTAAATTGAAGGCTGCAGTCGTCAATGGACCCCGCCTATGAAAAACGGCAGGGATACTTGCCATTTTCTGCAGAGATTTTTTTTAAGGGAAAGCTGCAACAGTATACAAAAGTTATTATGCACTGCAGCAGCACACAGTAACTCTCATGTACTGTTGTGAATTCACGGTTTTTATCTTTTTTTTTTAATTAAATTTGAAGACTTTGTTCAAATGCTGTATAAAAGGGATTGCTCTTCCTATTTCATTTGCTTTCTTTGTTCCTATTTGCTTTGGCTTTGGTTGCTTTATTTCTGTTTGTATTTTAATTGTAGGGTTGTAGTTGAATTTGTGGTTTGAATATTGTGAAGACAATTTTGTTGAAAGCTATATATGTGAAGGTAAGTTATAGTGATATAGTAAAATTAAATTTTGAGTTTTTAATTTATAATATATATGCTAATTGAAATTATATTTTTTAAGTGTAGGTATTATTAACTTAAGAATATATTTCCGACCAGTATTTTCAAAGGTAAGTTATTATATCTCTCATTTTTGTTGATTTTTAATAGTGAAAATAAGAAGGAGAAATTTATTTGTAGTTGGTAAATATATTGTATATTTTTTTAGGATGAGAATATTATAGTTAAATTTATAAATCATTTTTGGTTTGAGCATGGAATATGTAACCCGTTGTAATGTTTACAATTTCTTCTACATTTATAAGTTTTATAGTTAAAATTTTAATTGTTGAAATTAGTTAATTGAACTATTAATTATCAAAATTTTTACAAATAATGTTGGAATTTAAAAGTATCGATTTATATGGAAATAGCTAAATTTTAAGTATATTTTATAAATTTTATGTTTATTTTTATAATTTAATTAATTAATTAAATGGGAGTTGGTGCATGTAATGTAAACTTATAAAACAAACAATAGTTTGCTTTATAAGTTAATATAATTTGATTTAAGTTAATAAATTATAATAAAAATTGTAATTAAAGTAAATATAAATTTATTTAAATAACAAAGATTTTTATTTATTTGACAATATAGATGATGCAAACATATTTGGCTCCGAAATGTATGAGAGGTGACATTATAAGGGCACATGTGAAGCAAAAATGGAATGATTTATACTGTTGCAGAATTGAAAATGGGATGACTATCGCAGATCATATTATAAAAATAAATAAAAAATTATAAAAAATTATAATATACGAATATCCAATGAGAGAAAGAGAGATTGTTGAAGCTCTATGGATGACTGTACCGTTGAAATATTTCAAATTTATAATTATAATTTGGAATATGCCTGATGTTAAAAAATTATAAGGAACTTACTATTTTTTGCAAAAGATATAATTGAAGTTAGTGGAGATGAATTTTGAAAAATTACGGATACAATGCAAGTGGATCAAAGAATATATTGTAGATGGTATAATTAAGATATTATGTTCATTAGTACATGTAAAGTTCGAGTATTTTATTATATTGATATGAATTGTACTACATTTGAAACTTTAATGGCATTTATAATATGTGTTTTATTTTATGAATTTCATATGTTATTTATTTAATGTTAATATTTCCTAATTTTAGTATTTATTAGTTTAATGTATGAATGATTTATAATGATTAATATCACATGTATGATTTGTAATTGATTTCAAGGTTAGATATGGATCATCATTTAGGAGCTGATCGAATAAATTCGGCTCCCATTAATAGCGAATTGTTAACACTTCAAGAAAGATATCGTTCAGATGCTATATGAAATAATACATTAAAAATTTAATTTAATTTATATATTATCGGCATAGCTTTTTGTGAATAAAATAGTTTAATTTGAACTATATGATGTGGTTTTTGTTATGTATATTAAAGATCGATAGAGAATTGTTGAGGACAAGAAGGAGTAGTGTAAACGAACACTATAGAAATATTGATCCTAGAATTTTAGCAATTGTAAGAGAAGTTGGGTTATTAAGAATTGCCAAAATTGGTGTGTTTCAATTAGATTGAAATTTAATCACATCACTTGTTGAGAGGTGGCGACCGGAAACACACACATTTCATCTAACATGTGGTGAAGCGATAATTACACTTGAATATGTTGGAATTTTAATAGGTTTACCTATAGATGGTGAACCCATTACAGGAAGAACAAGCATGGATTGGATGACCCTTTGTCATAATCTACTAGGAGCAGTTCTTCCTACTAATGATTTGCATGGAGGTAAAGTGAAATTAACATGGCTGGATGCAACATTTAGTGAACTGTCTGATTATGCCACACCTGAATTGGTATGTAATGCCCCGATTTCAATTTATCTGAGTATTAATCGGACTAGCTTGAAGCTTTATGTAAACCTGGTGTTAGTGTTAAATCCCCCCCCCCCCCCCGCAAGCGCACGGTTCATCGATTATAGTACTTAAGATATCGTTCCCACGGGATCGAATTTATTATCACACACTACTACTTGATTTTAATCTTGTTTATAATAAATCATTAATTTTATTGTTAAATTAAACTAATAATGATATACTAAACTATTAATTAATCCTAAGTTAATGATGGTCAAAGAAGACAAATACAAATAATGATGTAAAAATTGACGATATGAAACTTGATATTATTCTTTTAATTGAAAGGCAACCTTTATAATGCAAGCTAAGTTGGAATAAGGTTTTAAATCATTCTCTCGAATTGAAATAGAATACCTAAAACATGCAAATATAACTTCTAACCCTTAACTGTCATTAATGAATTAAACTGACATACTTACAAATTTTAAGAATAAACACCAACCTATAGCAACTATCTTAACATCTTGATCTCTCTAGTGAAGTTTCGATAATGAATTCCTAATAGAAGTAAATAAGAATCAATCTCTTGATCTATACTCTTACTTATAATGAACATTCAATTACTTAAATGCAAATGATACTATTAAGAAATTTTGCACTAAACATTACTTGTAATAATAAGAATAAGCAAATATTAACAAAGTTGTTCAAGATTCTAAAAGACACCATTCAAAGAGTTGCAAAGAAGAATAGACAATTAAAAGATAAAAAAAAGATGATCTCTCAATCCTTTTATTCATAAATGATTTCTTCTCCTTCTTTTATCTTTGTCTTCCCTTCAAAAGATAAAATTAATCACTCTCTCTATCTCTCCTCTATCATCAAGAATTATTTTCTAACTCTCTTCTTTCCCTCTTTTATCTTCATTGCATTTATAGACTCCTTGCCAAATATTACATATCTTCAAACATCCTTCTAGAGGTACACAACCCTTGGTAAAAAGTCATGCCTCTTTAAAATTTGATTTGAAATTTGAATTTCATAACCACCATTTATATTTATAACTTTCTTATCAAGCATTGTGACCCTTCAAGTATCCTTCCAAAACAACACAACTCTTCAAGTATCCCTCTAGAATTGCACATCATTTGGTGAAGAATCATGTCCCTTTGAAGTGCCTTTTGAAAAATAACTACCCAACGTCTTTATCTGTCGCGCCCATGACACCTATTGCGCTCGCGATAAGATACGAAGCTTCAAATGTTTACTTTTTTTTGTTTGACTTCTCCTCTCTTCTTCCTTACTTTGTGGCGCTCATGACTCCACCACGCCTGCAACAGGTGTTCTTCATTTGCTTGTTTTTTTGCCTATTTCTCTTTAGTTTTAGCTCATTTACTCTCTATACGCATTTACAGTAAAAACACATAAAAGGTACCATGTTTCATATAAAAACTTAACTAAACATGGATATTTATTTCACAAAAATATTTACATATAATGCATCAATTAACCCACCTCACCCGTTGACAAAATAAATGTGAGTAAACTAATGTCTAAAAATTTAAAAATTAAAAGTGAAATAAAGTATAGTAAAAAGGGGAGAATTACATGGAGTTATTGTAAAATTTTGAGTTAAATTGCAAATTGAGGGAAAGAATGGAGGACTAATTGAAGATGGGTAGGGTCAAATAGTAATTTTGCCAAAACCATGTAGTTTTGGCTTGGGGTTTTCTCCCATCTCTACAGGAACCCTTGGGTTCCTATTCACATCCAACAAAAAAAGCCCTGCCGCCTCTCTCTTTTCCTTTTCCCCCTTGCCTTTTTCGGTCACTCCACACCAGCCGCCTGCCGTCACCGTTCTTGCCGCCGGAGCAGTCCCGCCAGCGCCACTCGCCTCTCCCTTTCCCTTCTCTTTTTGCCTCAACTACCTTCCCCTTCTTTTCTTTTCCCCCTTTCCTTTTCCCTCATTCCTCTTCCGTCGTGTCTGTCCCGTCGCCTCGCCAGCCACCATCTTTTGCTATTGCAGCTTCCTTCTGGTGCTGCCGCCACCTCGCCCTCTCTCCCTCATGCGTTAACTGTGATTTGCCCACTACCATCCTTCCCTTGCTTCAGTCCTCTATAGATCCGCCCCCTTGTTTGTTGTCTTCTCCCTTCTAATCACCAGGTAAGCCTTATTTCACCATTGGTTTTTATTTTGGTGATGGGAAGATTATGGACAGTGAAGAGATATAGATTTAGGATTTGGAACAAAGTTGGGGAAAAAATGTTAAAATTAGGCATTTTGTGTTAAGCTAGAAATTTGATAAGTTAATTAGTTAAAATTTTTGAATTAAGTAAGGTTTATGTTTATGACAAATTTATATACAATCTGTGGGTTACTGTACTGTAGAGAAAAAAGATGGCATGAGTAAGAAGGAAAAAGGAGTAGAGAATGACTGATGAATTGAAGCTAGAGTGAGCTAAAATTGAAAAAACCAACGTCAATTTTAGGTATGTGTTCAAGCAAATTTGTTTTTCCTAAATTTTTATATTATGTTAGTTAAAATTGTTAGTAGGTGGATCATTGTTTGATGATGTTAGTGCTAAAAATAATCAAGTAGGTGCTAAATGCCAAGCTTAAGGCTAAATAAGAGTAATACATGGATTTAATCATGAACCTAAACACTAATAGGCACACTTTTTAATTAATATAAGTTAAGTAAGACCTTAAAATAGTTAAGATAATTGTAATAAAGTTTTAAATTGGGTTATAGTATTGATATAAAGTCACGGGGTTCGTTAGTCCTTGAAGGAATTAAGAATTTGGTGAAATATGGCTTATGTAAAAAGGGAAGCTACACTTATATTATGATGATCTAATAAGGAGCTCAAGTAAGTAACGATGAATGTACGCTTGATACGAAATTGATACATGAATTTAGCTAATTAAAAAAATAGTAGTGTTTCGACATAATATTACAAATCTAGTTAATAAAATTTAGGAGTTTACCTTTTGCCCTTAGTAAAATCTGATAGGAATAGGAGAAATAGGATAAAATTGGCATGTCAATTAGAAAATTAGCAGTACTGCATCTCAATATGTAATATCGGATTGAATGGTTTCGCAAGCTCTTCCGGTGAACGTAAGTAAACTGAGTTGTGGGTCGTATGGTTTCGAGAGCTCGGTTTGCATTTGTATGTATATGTGTGTGTGTGTAAACATATATATATTTAATGGAAAATTTGTGTATGTTAACTAAGGAAATCGTTTAAAGGGGCTGCATAGTTTTAAAAACTCGGTCTCTTGGTTGAATCCCGTTTATCCAGTTTGATACAATTTTGCTGGATTTTACTTGGGGCACAACAAAAATAATATTAAATGTTAAAATAAATATAGATTGGACAGTTAAATTGTCAATGTTTATAATTGAGTGAAACAACCGTCACAATTGGGTTGTTCGACAAAATCCCAGACAGTTTTTGAATAATTGCTCTGAGTATATGCAATGATACATTCAACAAACTCGACGTTAGATAATCCCACACGGAACTTTCCGTGCAACGACTGTAAGTAATTCTTTATTATTAAACAACTTTGACGACTATTAAAATTGTCAGTAATTTTAGCAATTGAAATATGTAATATAATTTTTTTTCAGGCTGATGGGATTGAAAAACTAGTTCATGAACATGGTGACGCTATTGCCAACAAAAAGATATTGGAAAAACGTCCTCGCTGTAGTGGGTCAAGAAGATAGATCAATCATTGGCCCTATTAGCATACCTCCCATGAAAAATCAGTTCGTTGACTTTCGAACTCAGCGCAACTGGACTGGAATGATTGATAGGCATGCTAATGTCCCTTAGAGATATTATGATCCAAATATTGTGCAGATTTCAACACCTATGTCATGGTCATTTGATGATATTCCATCTAATTAAGAACCATGCACGACTGAGGTCCAAACCCAAAATTTTTCATCTTATGAGTTCAGGTCAACGAGTTATAATCATGGTGATTTAGGAGCTCCGAGCAACTTTACTCAACCACTGCAAATGCCTTACGATTTACATCATATATTTGGTTCATATACAATTCTTGCATTCAATATTGGGTCTGCATCATCTGTTGATGTGTCTCAACATGAATTATTCCAAAGAATATTTGGTACTCAACATGATTCACCACAACAAGGTAACATCAGACAATCACCTTTATTTTCATATTTTTATAATGATGTAATTAGTAGTGAAACAAGGTCAAGCCAAACTGGATCAGGTGACACTGATGGTGGTGGTGAAGGAACTAGTAACCCACAGGTTAATGAGAGACAACGAAGGTATACTGATAGACAAAGAAGGCGACCTAAGTGTGGCACATCATCACATCTTTTTCATTAAATGCTATATATATATATATATATATATATATATATATATATATATATATTTTGCATGTCTCAGTCAACTTTTTAAGTTGTTCACTATTATATTTTTCGGAGCATACTTGTTTAATTAAATTAACGAAATTATATGTTATTTAATTAGTTAATAAGTCATTTTATCAGTACACAATTATTGCTTTGTGGCCAACATATGATATTTTGTAATTAGGTAACCTAATCAAAATATGTATTAACCAAAATTCATAGCTAGTTTATTTTATAAATAATATTAAAGATTTAATTTGCACCATATTTCGTGGTTAATTTATTTAATTCCAATTATGATATTAAAAAAATATCTGCAGAAAATGGCAAGTGCCCTTGTTGTTTTCTACAGGTAGGGCCCACAGACGATTGCAGTCTTCAATTTAAAAAAAAATTCAAAAAAAAGCAAGTGTCCCTATCATTTTTCATATGCGGGCCCCATAGACGCTCTCCTCCTTCACGTGCAATACGGCGCCATTTTTGATGGAAAACGGCATAGTAAAGTGCTGTTTTCAGTACAAAAACTGCCCTCTGATGTGTGAGTTCCATTGATCCTAAAACGGCACATCAGAGTGTCGTTTTTTAGCATACTAATTTTCTAAATAGAAATATTGTTGCACCTATTTCCTATTTTTTTTAATCCTACGCCAAATTAAAAAAAAAAAAAATCCCCACAATAGATATACTTGAAAACATCAATTCAAATTTTTGGGTTCTTTGTGGACACATTTAACAATTAGATCCAATTGCCGAAGCTTCCACGATACACATCGTGAAAAATAAATGTATTTTTACAACCCATTGATCTAATGAATGCCATGGAAAGTTGCTTTGTCAAATCAATTAATTCATCTAGTTTTTTTTTTTTTCCAACTACAATTTCTCTAATTATTTTCTTACAAAATTAAACTCAAACATTTTTATAGCTCGGAACACCTAAAGGCAAAAGAAAATTAACTTCAAGGTCGAGGATGGTTCAGTCAGATTTGGGAATTATGAAATATTGAGTATTATTTTTAAAGTCGGAGATTTTATATTTCAATATCCTTAGCAATAGCAATATCAATTATATAAGAGTAATATTAATAAAAATAGGTGAACAAAATTAATTAAATACGTATTTATTAATAAAGAAACTACAACTTAAATTATATTTTTAATTTATAACAATTATAATATCATTCGATTTTATTTACTAACTAAGAAAGTTATTATATGTATGTATGTATAGAACAGGGTAAATTTTTTTTAGACGAAATTAACCCTATAATTTTATGTTATTAGCAAAAATAACTTTGTAATTTTATTTGTTAAAAAATCCCTCCACATACAAATTTTTAACTCGATAGAACCAAAATTATCAATTCAATATTAATATAAACAAATTATTTAAAGATTATGGCAATTGAGGAGTGAACGAATCAATTTCATTTATGGTTACTGAATTTATGTCTAATCGTTCAAAAGTAACTAACTTATTTTTCATAACTTAAATGTCATTGAACTTATTATATTTTTACAGAAAAATCATATTGATCGATTTTCGACGATTGCTCTTATCATAATGTTGATATGACACGTTTCGTCATATGACTGGATATATGTGACACGACAAGTTATCAAAAGAGGTCACGTGTATCCAGAAATATGACGTGACGTGCTAATATATCGTGTGATATAAGCTCTTTTGATGATTTGGCTGTTGATGTGTCATATCATGTGTATTCAGACAAATAGCGTGGCATGTCACATCAATATTTGTGCAAAAATTATCACCGAAAATCTATTAAGATGACTTTTCTACAAAAAAAAAGTAATAAATTTAGTGATATTTAAGTCATGAAAAGTAAGTCAATTATTTTTGAACGATTAGCCGTAAGTTCAGTGACTATGAGTGAAATAGATTAGAAGAGAACCTATCCAAACCTAAATTTTTCAACTTACGTTAATAACGATACTCATTGTTGAGAAGGAAAGAAAGAAAATGTGTTATATATATATTAGTTTAACATGAGAATTGACCATACTCTTATTAAGCATAACCTGAGCAGAAAGAGGGAATATATTAACCAGGATACAAATGTAAATTTAAATTTTAAAAAATTATGATTTATAAAATTAAATTTGGTCTTACAGTTTGAAAACTCTAATAATAATAGAATTAAGAAATAATATTAAAACTCCAATATGAAAATAAAAAATATATACGATGTCTTTTAAATTTATAAATATCATATTTGTTATTAATTTGTTATTTATTGATTAAAAAAATTATGAAATTTGCATGTATATTCATGTACACTCGTGCGAGCAAACACAATCAAAATTATTTTATCTTAATAAAAATATATTTGCATTTTGAATATAATTATTGTTATAGTGTTCGAATCAAAACGATGCACTATTATATAAGATTTTCTATTGATAAAAATTTATACACATTGAACTGGTATATATATATATACATATATATATATATAAACTAATAAATATTTAAATATTGGTTCTTTTATTATAATTTAAATTTAAAACAGTTCAATATAGTTTACTGTTTGGATATTAACAAATATCAAAGTCTCTCGCGAATTAAAATGAAGGGTATGATTCAATTTGGTTATAATAATAAAAATCAATAATACAATTCAATTTTTTTTTAAACATCCCTGGCTCGGTTGCAATTTTATATTGCTAATCTGAAAATCGGCATATTCTCTCTCCGTTGACTCATCTAATTTGCTGATTATGAGCTCCTAACTGTTTCGTTCAATTTGAACATAATATAACCGTTACCCATGAATTCCGTACTCATACAATGTCATAATTGTTCAATGATTGTATCCCAATGATCATAACTTTTAAAAAAATAAACATTCTATCAAAAAAAAAAAGAAACAATAAAATGTGCATGGATTTAATTTATTTGAATCTTGAGAATTTGGGGACATTTATTTAAATAATATTTTTTTAAAAATTATTTACCTAATTGGGGTGTGTCAGAAATTATTTACGAAATTGGGGTGTGGGTCTGAAACCGCTGCAGTGAGAAGCGATTTTGTCAGTGATTGCAGAGAGGGGCCCGGTTTCAGACTGAAACCGCTACTGTGTTCAGCGGTTTCAGGTTGAAACCGGACCCACTCCACTCTTCGATTGAAATAAATTTTTCGTCCCGCCTATATATATATATATGTTGCCGATAGCTTTCAATTTCACATAACCAATTTTTACTTCTTATCATACATATGATAAGTTACGAAAATTATTTTGTTCAGGTCAATAATATATTTTCAACAGTATTCTGAAAAGGTAAGTTCAATCTAATAAATTTTAATTTATAATTTAATATTATTAATTTAAGTTTGCTTATATAATAATTATAAGTTTATTAACTACAGTGTAGAGTAAATTCAGAAGTTGGAGTGACAAATTATGAAAATCGCAGTTGTATTCTTAAAATAAGGTACGCTAAAAAATTAAATATATTTATTTTTTATAGTATATATAAAAAAAAAGTTATAGAAATTACGAATATGTGTTGATATTATTACTATTATCATTATTTGTTGTTAAAATTATATATATTTTGTTAGTTAGTAATTTTCTAATATTATTATTGTTATTATTATTAATAATAGTGTAGTAATAAATATTATTATTGTTATTATTATTATTATAACCGTAGATATTATTTTTATTATTATTATTATTATTGTAGATATAAATTTTGTTATTATAATTAAATTAATGATTATTATTATTATTATTATTATTGTAGATCAAGAATATTGTAATTTTTATTAAATTTATTAATATTAATATTAATATTATTATTATTATTATTACTGTTGATATTGAATTTGTTATTTATATTAAATTTATTATTAATTTTGTTATTATTGTTATTAAATTTATGATTATTATTATTATTATTATCATGTAAATTTAAATATATTTTTTAATATTATTTCAACTCTAGGTTATTGAAAGATGTCGACATATACTGATTTTTATGTGCACACGGGAGGAGAAATTAGTGTTGGAGCATCGGGTTTTCAATATGACGTATCTGGTGCGAATGCTATTACAAGAAGGATGAGAGTAAAAAATAAGCCGACTCTTCCGGAATTGATCCATAAAATTCATGTGAAATTGGGTTTAGGTATGAATGACGTGATTGCCAGAATTATTTACAAGAGCCCAATGTACAATCGAGGATCGTTATGTTGGACGTCGGTTGATTTGGTCGAATACGATGACATAGATATAATTTATGATAATTTAAGGAGATATGATGATTACAATTTGGTGGAATTAATTGTTGTACTTGGTGAGGAGGGTGAAGGAGCTAGTAGACCAACATATGGACACGGATATCAATTTAGAAGTGAGGCTGTGGAGAGAGAAATTCTTGAGGCAGGTCATCATCAATTGTTTAATGAAAATCTGCATAGTCAGTCTACACAGTCTATCAGTCGTCAAGATAATGATAGACGGGATGGTGATTTAATTGGAATGCAGACAAGCATAACTTCTGGAGAAGGTCAATTACGACGATCAGTTAGTCAGGTACCAATTGCAAGAATGAGTCAATCCAGACGGTCAATTACCCGGAGGGTGGGTGATTTTTTTAGTAAATCACTTTTTGGAAATAGACGGAAAAGTCGTTCAACGGAGAGAAATTTTGTTCAGATAAGTGGTGCAGATCGAGGTCGTGGTACACAGCTCGACCGTGAACATAGACATTCTATTCCCCATGTCCCAGATGTAAGTCGTCGGCGTTCCAGTTTGCATATACCTGATGACAGTCAACGGCATTCCAGTTCGCATGTTTATGCTGAAAGTCAACGGCATTCTATATCACATATTCCTGATATCAATCAATAGCCTTATACTCAGCAGTCCACAGATGTATGTGCTAGTCAGGAATGACAGTCTTATAATTGGAGAGATGTTGAATTACTATGTGATAGCATTTTTGGCAATACTCAAGATATGGATGCAAATGAGAATACAGGATATAATCCCATTAATGCAGATGGTGAAAATGAATCGTTAATTCATTTGGGGGATGATGATGATATTGAAGATGTTTCAATGTTCAATGATTATATGTCCCCTAATGAGGATGTTGAGGTTGAAACTGTCAACATGCAAACGGACAGCGATGGTGAAAACTCTGATGATACTGAATTTGCCAGTCCATTAGCATCCATGCATCCAATTCAAGAGACAGACGTGGGTAATTTTGTGTTCCCGTCGGAACATTATTCACAAATTAATTTTGAAGCATCCCAAGTTGATCTTTCTGAAGATGTCCAATTTAAGACTTGGGATGGTGTGTCTGAGTTATCTATCGGAATGGTTTTTCACAATAAGGATGAAGTGAAATCATGTGTGAAAAAATATTCAATAATGAGGAATGTGGATTTTAGAGTTATAGAATCGAAGCCACGGTATTGGGTTGTCTGGTGTGCTCACGTGGATGACGGTTGCCTATGGAGATTAAGAGCATCTAGAACTGGTAACAGTCCTTTTTGGACTATCACAAGGTTCGAAGGACCACATTCATGCCTTGCTGCTAATGTATCAATGGATCATCGACAACTGGGTTCTGAAATAATTCGCAATTGTATCATGGGTATGGTAAGTAAACAACCCACTCTACCTATTGATGTTATTATTGCGGCTGTTAAGCAACAATTTAATTTTGAAGTATCGTATCGCAAAGCATGGTATGCGAAAATGAGAGCAATAGAGTGTATATTTGGCAATTATGTTGAATCATATGAAAAGTTGCCAAGTTTTTTAATTGCTTTACAAACCTATAATCCCGGAACTATTTTCGAGTTTGTGGTTCATGAAGCACAAGACTCCAATGTGAAGCAATTTCAACGGGTTTTTTGGAGTTTTAAACCAGCCATAGATGGATTGGTTCACTGTAAACCTATTTTGTTGATAGATGGTACATTTTTGACTGAAAAATTTCAACAAACCCTGCTCATAGCAAGCTCCATTGATGGTAACAGCATGTTGTTCCCAGTTGCCTTTGCTGTTGTTGAGTCTGAAAATAAATCTAGCTGGGCTTGGTTTATGTCCATGATTAGGAAGTATGTCACTCAATGTGTCGGCATTACAGTTATATCTGATCGACATGCTGGGATAATGGCAGTATTTAGAGATGAAAGAAGTGGATGGAGAGAACCACTATCCTTCCATAGATTCTGTCTACGGCACTTCGTCAGCAATTACAACACACACTTCAGGAACGGAACAATTAAAAATCTTCTTTACAGGGCTGGTAAGAGTTTTATATTTTAACATATCTTACTATAACAATTTAATTTTATGATATAATTAACCCTTTTGTATTTAGGGGCCCAATTTCAAAGATGCAAGTTTAAGCAGTTGATGGACAATATCAAGGAACTCGATGAAGATTCCCATAACTGGGCAATGAGGATATCATTGGATCGTTGGACACTATCTGAGGATGGTGGTTATCGATATGGGCATATGACTACAAATATTGCTGAGAGTGTAAATAATGCTTTGAAGGGTGTTCGTATGATGCCAATTACTGCAATCGTTGAACATGTTTTTGCTCGCTTAGTAAAATTTTTCAATCAGCGAAGGGATATGTACATGGCTAAAATGGGTCAAGGCTTGCGGTTCACACCTCGCTGTTGTGATATAATGACAAATCGTGCGAACAAGGCTCGTTCTCACATTGTGCTTGATTATGACAACCGTTTCAAGTTGTACAAGATAATATCTTGCAGAGCACCAGAGGTAAACGTTGAGCCAGATACATATATTGTTAGTCTGAAAAAACGTGAATACGAGTGTGGTAAGTTTCAGGGAACGAAAATGCCATGTTCACATGCAATAGCAGCTTGTATGCATAGGCATCTTGATATGTTTCAATTTGTTGACAACTGTTATTCCATCAACGAGGCACTGAAATGTTATGATGGACAATTCCAACCTATGGGACACAAAGCATATTGGCCTGAATACAGGGGGACCTAAATTTGTTCCTGATATGGAGTTGCAAAGAAATAAAGGTCGACCTAAAACATCTTGCATTCGAAATGAAATGGACCGAAGAGAAAAGGGATCAGGTACTCATTGTAGCAAGGTGTGGTCAAGTGGGGCATAACAAAAAAACGTTGCAGAATGGAAATTGGATCATCGAGCCAATCTTTTAGGGGTTCATAATGTTATGATGTATTTTAGTTGCTGAGACTGTATAATTGTTTGCTTTAATGTTAAGTACTATTAAATAATTTATGTTGTGCTTGTAATATTTATGAATTAATTATTTTTTTCTGAATTAATGACACTAATATATGTTTGCTCAAATTATGTCCAGGAAAAAACAAAACTCTTACGTCGTATTTATTCACATATAGTACAACAGTCAATACCTTCTACTACGACTTGAACTACTATGTATATCTGTTTGACTATTCGTATCGTCAATATTTGGATATTGCGATTCTGGCATGACATCACTATAACCACCACTGTATAATGGCTGGTCAACTAAGCCCTGTGTATTGACAAAATTTGTACCACTAAACAATTCATTAAAAAATTCATCTTGCTCCATAGATGGGCTAGCCTGGGTATTTGGATTAGAATGGTGTTGAAAAGGTAGCCCCATTTGGTCATATGGCATGGATTCGTATGGAAGTGATGGACCCGTCTGTGTAAGCACATCAAACTGTTGTTGATCCGCTGAAGACAAACTGATATTCAGATCAACATCCAATCTAGATGGTCCAGCTTCAAAGTCATTACCTCTACGTGATCCACATGCACTATCAAATAACTGATGATAACTTTCTGGTTGCCTATTGTAAGAAGCAGAACTGTCATCATCAATATATGACCACTGCATAGGTCCAAGACCATACTGAAGTTCATTTATATTAGCTTCAACTGTTGCATTCTTTCTCTCATTCCTCTCCTGTTATGGCTTGACTGACGAAAATCCTCAAATGTATGAGCCATAGGTGAGATAGGTATTGTCTCTGGAACAGGCTGCCTGGGATAATCAGTTAATCGTCTATCAAATGCACCAACAGCACCCAATATATTATCCGCTGCCATACGGATACCAAATTCTGCAGTAGATGATGAACCCATATCCGTGTGTCTGATTCGTTCAGCATGATCAGCCTACATGCAAAAAATATTGACGTTATTAATATTTTTCAATATTGTTAATATCATCATGAAAAATTACATTTTATCATACCGATGCACCGATGGAGGCTCCAATCGGGGTTATCCAACGTCTCGTGCGTGACGTAAACCACTGCATATATTGCGATCTGCGATGTAAGGGGGTATAAAGAGGAGGACCCATAATGCAGCGACTATGCCGATTATTCCACTCGTGAATAAAACTTGAAAATTTCTCAGGCCAATTATGATCAGTATACCCTCGTAAGTCGATGGAGTGTACATTATCATTAAAATGGGCTGCCTGTGGTATCGGCTGGTCCATTCCAAATTGTCTTAAACATCGATCAGGCTGGTGCCACTCAATAATATTAAAACATACAAGTGGCACAACTGATGTCCAGATACCATTTCCATTCGTAAAAATTTCTGGTAACAAGTGTATCACTAACTTGTACGGCTCCCATTCCATCTACAAAAAACCTTTCTTATGTAATATTATACAAATTATAAAAAAATAATTAAAATTTATTTTTACATACTAACCTGATCGTCATTCTGTATATCAAAATCTAGACGGTACTCGAATATATCTTTACTATTAATTCTGCTGAGATCCAATTGTGATATCCACCTGATCAAAATTTTACAAACTATAATATAATTTCTATAAGAAATACAATTCAAAAAGCTAAATTAAACTTTTTATCTTATTTAGTTGATAAATATAGAATAAAATTTACCTGTACCCATAAGGCATTGAAGGATCAATAATATAAGGGTGGACAGATGAGGGCCGCATATGAGGTAGTCTTTCCCATGCCCACATTTGTAATAATTGAAGGTAGCCGCCAACTGAATTTGCATTCGGTTTCGTAGCACGGCATAGCTCTCTATACAACCATGCGAGAATTGCGGAACCCCAGCTGTACTCACCAACAACTTCTAAATTCTCTAACAATGGCAGCCACATCAAATGTATACGATTATTACACTGTCCCGGACATAATAAACCTCCTATACAACGAAGAATCCAGGCTCGAGTAAAACATTGTATCTGGTGCACAGATGCATCGACAGGCATCGTATTAAAATATCTGGACAGCCATGTCAATTTAACAGTGTTTCCCCTTAAATCATTTTCCTCTGGAACATGACCTAAAAGACGGTAGCAAAGCTCATGCCAATTATGGTATAAATGACCGGTCACAACACGTCCTTCTATGGGTAATCCGGTGAGTACAGCAATATCCTGAAGAGTGATTGTGGCTTCACCTACAACAAAATGAAATGTGTGCGTCTCTGGTCGCCACCTCTCAACAAGTGCCCGTTATTCGTAAATATGGAATAATTTGTTCGTCAATATTTCTGTAATGACTGCCCACGCTGGCTCGTCGGGCTGGCAGTACATTATGTTGAACCTAATAAAAATATAAATTATTAGTAATTTATCAATGATAACCGACAATAAATTATTTTTAGCTGTAAAATATATTTACCGTTCCATTCCAAACAGCATCCGCTCGATGTTTGCGATGTAGCATCAGGATATCATTCTCGATTGGTCCGGGATTAATATGTTCTTGATTTTTAAATTGTTCCATTTTTGTGTACACCTATATGACTAATATACGATCTTTTTTATATTCTATTCAATAACATTAATAATATTAACAACATTAATAATAATAATAATAATAATAATAATAATAATAATAATAATGAAATAATAATAATAACAATAATAATAATGAAATAATAATAATAATAATAATAATAACAATAATAATTGTAATACTAAATTAAATAATAAGTTGCCATTTTATTTATTATTTTAACATATTATTTTATTTTTTCTCTTATACTTCATTTTTAATTTTTAGCATTAAATATTAATTTGTCTTTTTTGCATATCAAAAAATAATATAATACATAACACTTGTCAAATATAAATTAATAAAAAAATTAAAAAATTTATTATTACAATCTTTACTTTAACTGTATCTTATTTGTAATAATTAATTTATGCAACAATTTTTTTTCCGTAGCAAGTTTTACAAACATAACAATTTAATTCATTAAATCAATTATAAAAATCATATTAAATAAATTTCTATTACTATAAAATTTCCAAACAAGTGTAATCATTCTATTAAATTCCTATTATTAATATTTCATTAATTTATTTAAATCAAATACAATAATGTAAAAAAAATTATACATTATAAATATAAATATTATAATTTCTTGATTTACAATACATCTATATTATAATTTTTAATTTATAAATTAAAAACAAATTAAATACAAAGTTTAGACACTTACCTTGAGGCTTGAAGGAGGCTTGAAGGTTTGTTGAAGAGCAGAATAAAAGGGCATTTGCCCTTCTCTCGGTTTGCCCTTAATATAGGGCTTTTGCCCTTAAAATTATTATGTAAAAATTTTTCACGGGGCTGATTTTCAATTCATGGGCTGCATTTTCACGTCGCGTGGGGGACAAAATCTGCGTCCTCTGAAACCGCTTCAGTCTGCGACAGTTTCAGAGTCTGAAACCGCTGCAGACTGCGGCGGTTTCAGAGGACGCAGTTTTTGTCTTCCCACGCACCCCACGCGCCACGACAGACACTGACAAAACCGCTTCTCACTGCAGCGGTTTCAGACCCACACTCCAATCCCGTAAATAATTTCTGACACACCCCAATTAGGTAAATAATTTTTAAAAAAACATTATTTAAATAAATGTCCCGAGAATTTGTTAGTAATTCATGTGCTTTTAATAATTTGTCCAAAATATTATTCTTTGCATAATTTTTTGTCAAAATAACTTAAATAAATGATTCATATGGTAAAAATAAAATACAAAAAATATTATATAAATTGATTTTTGTGATGGTTGAACCCTTTCTAAAAATTGTTTATACATTTAAGTGGTACATTAATGATGTCGAGATCTAAATTATTTTGAAATAAAATTTTTTATGCACGTTCACTAAATTATTATTCAACTATTTATTTTTCAATTATAATTTCATATTAAATCATTAGATAACTATTATACAGAATCAACTAGGAACAGGATCCATTTTTTCTTCTTTTTTAGAAAAAGTTTTTCCCTACAAACTAAAGAAAAGCCATACTTTTATATGAAATACTTTTTCATGCCAATAATATTATCGCAAAAAACTTACTAGTAATGATTAAACAGTTGGGACTTAAAAAAAAAAAGAACTTATGAATTGAAAACTATGCAAAGTGTTTTATCCAAATTCAATAGAAATTCTGACTAGTAAATTCGAACAAAATCAAATTAACAGTCGTTCAAAAGCGATTAAAAGAAAATAGAAAAATAAAAAAAAGTTTGAACTTCAGGTAACGGTAACTTCCGTTCAGGCATAGATTAATTAACCAAACGGTACAAGACGGTCAATTTCCTTAGCTAACGCTCCTCTCTGGCGGACAATCCATTGTCCATTTATTTTAAATTATTTTTCGTAGAAAGTAAATCAAAATAATAAAAATATGATAAAAACTCAAACCGCTACCTGACGCTACTGTAGCCGGGGGAGAAGAGGAGGGTGACGTGTCGATTACGATTCGAAAATACCCTCACATTTCGCCATTTTTGACTCTCTCCCTGCCTACACCTGTTAGGGCGGGAACACAAAAATTTCACCCTGTGGCTCTTCAACTCCTTCTCTATTCTCCTTTCTCTGGTTTTCATTAGGGTTTTCGATTCCACACGCACTCTCTCCACTTCCTTAATTGCAACTTCTCTACTCTTAATTTTCCCTTCGCTAACCCACAGTGCCACAACATGAATCTCCGCAAAGGTTCTAAGGTTTGGGCCGAGGATAAGATTTTGGCTTGGATTCCAGCTCAAGTCACCGATTTTCTTGGCAAGCAAGTCCAAGTACTCACTGCTTCCGGCAAGAAGGTCAAATTTGCTTTATTCTTATTCTTATTACGTACTTTGAGTTTCTTTTTCTCTGACTTTGATTATGGGCTGCAGGTTTTGGCTTCTCCGGCGAAGCTGTTGCTGAGGGATGATGATGAAGAAGAGCATGTTGGAGTCGATGATATGACCAAATTGACTTACTTGCACGAGCCTGGTGTCCTTTACAATCTCGAGAGAAGATACGCTCTTAATGATATTTATGTGAGTTTGTCTATGATTATTTGTTTGCTGTGCTTAATGTAGTTGACAACTGTTAATTGTTTCCATTTTTTCTTCTTTTGAAATATTTTTGTTCTATTATTTTAATTTGTGTGCTAGCTGATGTAGCTGCCAAGTGTTAAAATTTTTTTCTTAATTGAAATGCTTTGTTCAATTATGGTAAATTGTTGATTAATTATGTACATTCTCTGTGGGTTTTGTCGGTAGCGGTTGAATTTACCTAATCCGGGTCACGGTAGGATTTGAATTTAGCATTCCATGATATCGAGAGGAATAGCTGTCTGTTATGCAATATCTCGGCTCTTCTAATCTACTTGAATTGTGACATTTTTCCACTTTCTTCTCATAACATGTTTAAAGTTTTCGAATTAGTGTCCAAACTCTGAGTTGGCATCTGAATGGTTTAGGTAAGCATTTTTACTCCCAGTTGGAATCATAGAGTAAATTGAATATTGAATGTTGATTTTTTGGTTGTCTTGATAAATGCTGTGATGGACATTTGTAAAACTCAGTGCTGATTTGAGTTAATTTTTCTTTGTTGATTTCACTACATAACTAATCATTTTTTTAAGTCTATTTTATTCCTTCATATTTCCTTCTTAGCATTGAAAGTATTAACTTCAAATATTATTTTCGATTTTGCAATCTTATTTATGTTAATTTTTTTAATCATTTCTGGTGGTTGTAGACATACACAGGAAGCATTTTGATCGCTGTCAATCCATTCACTAAGCTTCCTCATCTTTATAATGTGCATATGATGGAACAATATAAAGGAGCACCATTTGGTGAGCTAAGCCCACATGTTTTTGCTGTGGCAGATGCATCATATAGGTATATTATTTTGGAAATGTCTGTATGTCAATTGTGTGTTGACCTCTGATGCATCAGCTACAATTTAAAGTGTTCTAATCAGTTTGTGTTTGGATGTAAATCAAGATCGATGATGAGTGAAGCTAGAAGCCAATCTATTCTGGTTAGTGGAGAAAGCGGGGCTGGCAAAACAGAGACAACAAAATTAATTATGCAGTATCTTACATATGTTGGTGGCCGAGCTGCTGGTGATGATAGAACAGTTGAACAACAAGTTCTCGAGGTAAGACTGAACTTTTCTTTTTGCTTATGCTTTCTCCCATTGTGCTTGCATACTTCTCTGTACTTAGAGGTGGCTACATCTTATTAGAGGATTGTGATATGTGGACGTTATTATTGACAATCGTGATTTTTTATTTTTTGCCACAATGTGAATGTGTTAATACATCTTTGAGGTAATTTTTGATTCAACTTATTTAGCTATCCTTTGTTGAAAGGAAGTATTTTTAGGCGTTTACATAAAACATTTGGCTGCTGAAGGCATATGGCAACTTGTAGGATTTGTGCCTAGCTTAATTTTTGAGTTTGTTTGCAACTTTTCTGATGAAGCAGTTGGGAAGTGCATATCTTATATGTACAAATTTAGCAACTCTTATATAAATGTCTTTCTTGCCAAGATTGCTTATTTATATTTTTTTATTATTCAGTCAAATCCGCTGCTGGAGGCTTTTGGTAATGCAAGGACTGTTAGAAATGATAACTCGAGGTAGGTTGGAGTTTGTTTTTCCAAAATTTTACTTAATTTCTATTCTTGTTAGCCTTCCTATTAGCTTAGTTATTCATTTTTCACTTTCTTGCATAATCAAAGTATTGAGCATTCGATGAGCCATTCTTTTAATAAATACTACCGACATGGAAAACTGACTATTAATTAATCAATTTGTCATCATTGAACAAGAGATAAATATTTTGGGCATGGTGATAATAGGCATATGAATGGTGAACTAAGAGAATCCCTACATGGGTCAAAACAACTTAAATAGTTGGCTATATTATGGGGTGGAAGGAAATGCATGCTCAAGGGCAGAGCTAGGATTTTAAATCAAGGGGCGCAAATTTGGTTGAAAACCAAAATTAAGGGAGGGGGGGAGGGGCAAATTTAATTATAAAATTTAAATAATCTATTTTAGTTAAAAGTCAAACCTAAAAGGGTAAATTTCAAATTTATAATTTTTTTTAAGAGAAAAATGCCCACCTTTTCTAGCATGTGGATCTGCCCTTGTGCACGCTAAGGATGGAGATACTATGCAACTTGTCTCCCAAGAAGAGATGTTAGACAGTTTCTTCTATCATTGTAGATTCATCTGATTTGATCCTTCTTGACCAATTGCAGTCGTTTTGGGAAGTTTGTGGAGATCCAATTTGATAAAAATGGTCGAATATCTGGTGCTGCTATCAGAACTTACCTTTTGGAACGGTCTCGTGTGGTTCAAATTACAGATCCTGAAAGGAATTATCATTGCTTTTACCAACTATGTGCATCTGGGAGGGTAATATCTCCTTCTTTCTCATCCCTATCTCCTTAGGTGAAATTTGTTTATTGCTGCGCAGCAATGCTTGTAATAATTGAAATTTTGTCAGTTGAGTATTTGCAGTCCGCCATTTAGTGCCTTTTAGTTACTCAGTGTTGTCTTTGTTTCTAGGATGCAGAGAAGTACAATTTGGATCATCCAAGCCACTTTCATTATTTAAATCAGAGTAAGACGTATGATTTGGAGGGAGTGAGCAATGCAGAGGAGTACATGAAAACAAGGAGGGCGATGGATATTGTCGGTATAAGCCTTGAGGATCAGGTTCATGAGCATCATGCAATGGCTTAACTCCTATTTGTTGTTTCAGTCTTCCCTGTGATTTTGACTTTCGTCTTACTTATTTGGTGCTACTACTCCATTAGGAAGCTATATTTCGCACCTTGGCTGCAATTCTTCATCTTGGAAATATTGAATTTTCACCTGGCAAAGAATATGATTCTTCAACTGTAGAGGATAAAAAATCTAGCTTCCATTTGCAGATGGCAGCTAATCTTTTTATGTAGGTGACTATATTTATTTCCTTCAAAGTTTTTCTTGCTTGAGTGAGAAATTTATCTGTCTATAGCATCAATTTCTTTTCCCTTAAAAATCAGATTCTCTATGCAGATGGCAATTTAAATCAGAATGTATGCTATTTAGAGCTTAATTGAATGTGTAAATTAAAAAATTGTAATACTGTTTCTACAAGTACAGCGAAACCTTAAAAATAAATAAAATTATTCACAGTAAATCATGCTCAAAACATTAAGTTTATAATCCCGTTTTCTTGTATTGTTCTAATAAGTGGGCTTCTTTGATGGAGCTTTAATTGTAAGTTTGGATTGCAGATGCACTTCGCTCACCAAACCTCTTTGTAAGTCCATAAAAGATGAAAGAAGATTAAAAAAAAAAAAATAAGAGAAAGTTTTCAATGTTGTAAATGAGCTTTGTAAGTGGAAATTGAATTGTTTTACTCTTATCAAGAGGTTTAAAAGTTCCATTATGTTAGGCCTGCCTATAGATTTTGTTGTATTTTGATGCATTAACAGCTAAAAATGTTTTCATCAGGTGTGATGTCAACCTCTTGCTGGCAACATTATGTACTCGAACAATTCAAACCCGTGAAGGAAGTATTGTGAAAGCTCTTGATTGTAATGCAGCTGTTGCTAGTAGGGATGCCTTGGCAAAGACAGTTTATGCTAGGATGTTTGATTGGTATTTTCCTTTCATTTTGTACAAATAAGTTGCCTATTGTTTTATGTGAATTTCTTGTGTGCAATATAAGCTTGTTTGATTTGAAATTTTCTTCTAGGCTTGTTGATAAGATAAATAGATCTGTTGGGCAAGATATGACTTCTCAGATTCAAATTGGAGTATTGGACATTTATGGCTTTGAATGCTTTAAAAATAATAGGTAATTCACAAGAACTCAAATTTTGTTAATCTGTGTTACTTTACTTCCCGAGTTGCAATGTTGTTAGAAAGTAATTCATTGAGCTTGCTGTGGTGCTATGAACTTTGTTCTTTCCTAAAAGTTTTATCTTCATCATTCTTACACTATGTAGTTTCCTTTTTGACATGTATGGATATGAGATGTCTACTTCTTGTATTTTCTGCTGTTTAACCAGAAGAGGGGAAGATCCTCTTTGTTGGTCATTATTCATGGAGAAAATGTGTTTCTGTTCCTGTCTCTACATTGATATGTTGTTGAATAGATGGGATTTACAAATTTAATGCTCCATTCTAGTGGTCATTATTGGTTCCATCTTTGGTGTATCTTAACCATTGTTACTATTGTGTTTCCAGTCATAGTCTCGTTAGTTTGTTCCGGTCCATCAAGTGATTATTTTAATGTTCCACAGTTTTGAGCAGTTCTGTATTAACTTTGCAAATGAGAAGCTTCAGCAGCACTTTAATGAGGTGTGTAATGTTGTATTCTAAGATGGTATTGCATTGATGAGGGCCTTTCTTGATTTTGCCCTAACTTGGCTTTTGATATTTTTCAGCATGTTTTCAAGATGGAACAAGAAGAGTATAGAAAAGAAGAAATTAATTGGAGCTATATTGAATTTATAGACAACCAGGACGTTCTGGATCTAATTGAGAAGGTTCTCATCTGTTCCCTGTCTTAAATATGTAAATTAGTTTGCCCAGTATGGATTGGATGTGCAATGCCTGATTAAAAATTTCCCCCTTTTATTAATAGTATTTTCATTCTAAAAGACCTTTGATGTATATTTCCGTTTCTTTCTTGTATGATGCATTCTTCTGTATATTGGACGCTGCAATGGGTGTTGAAAGTGTCATGAGGTATAAGATATAGTAAGAGAGTTTCTCCAGTTTCTTAATTTTAATGGATGAATACCATAATATGTTTCCGTGAAGAGTAGGAATAGAATGAGAACACAGGATAATACATTTCTTGTAGTGTAATACAATTGGCACGTTTGAAATATTCATATTATTGGGTGTATATATTTTAGCTCAAATATTTGATATATATTGCATGAAAGAAACACAATTATGAATTCCACCCAAATGTGATATTTGATTATAAGTTTTTCCAATCAATGTTTTTGATGTCTTCTCTTGTTTATAAAATGATGACAATTATATAACGGCTAGGCCTTATACAAGCTTGTGCTTTTTCGCAGAAGCCTATTGGGATAATCGCTCTGCTGGATGAAGCTTGGTACAGTTGTTGTTTATTGGTTTAGTTGGTGCATTTTGCTTTTCTATTGTAATCCTTATCCTGATTTTCACCTTTATGCAGTATGTTCCCAAAATCAACACATGAAACATTTGCAACCAAGCTGTTTCAGAATTTCAGAGGTCACCAAAGGCTTGAGAAGGCCAAATTTTCAGAAACAGATTTTACAGTTTTTCATTATGCGGGCAAGGCATGTCTCACCTCACATGTTAATGCAGAATGTTTAGTCTTCTGATGCAGGATAAATACTTAAGACAAACTGTTGCTTTTTTTTCCCTTCTTTTTTGTAGGTTACCTATCAGACAGACTCCTTTTTAGATAAAAATCGTGATTATGTTGTGGTAGAACATTGCAATTTATTGTCTTCTTCCAAATGCCCCTTTATTGCTGGTCTGTTCCCTTTTCCTCCTGAGGAATCTACACGATCATCATATAAGTTTTCGTCTGTCTCCTCCAGATTTAAGGTACCAATTGTTCTTATTTGGTTCTTAGTCTCTTTTCAGCAAATTAGTTAAAGAGATTAAGGCAAGATTGTAAAAGAAGAAATCGCTCACGTGCTATTATATAGGATATGCAACCAAATGGAATCTTTGATTGCTGAAACCTGAAATATGTCCATTGGATTTTTGTAAGGGGTACTAGTATTGTTCCACTACTTCAGGCAAAGAATATATTGCCAAATAGTGAATAGCATCATCGTTGCATCTTGATCAGTACCATCTCCATTTACAAATAAGTGTTCACTTTCATTTTTCACAAAGATTAAGAAAATCATTTATTACCCTATGGTTTGATTAATATGTCCTTAAAAAGAGAATTAATTTATTAGTATGCTTTGAAAATTGAACTAATATTTATTGTATTAGGGGGGCATATATGGAAGATCATATTTTGAAGATTTTGAGAACTCGAGAGTTTCTATTATCTCAAAAATATCCTAAAATGATACAAGAGTATATTTATAGGTATACAAGTAGTAAAAGAAAAATTACTATTCTACCCTTAATTACAACCTAATATCTAACAAAATACATTAACCAACACTCCCCTTTAAGTTGGTGCAAAGATATTACACATGCCCAACTTGCAAACTATGGCGTGGAAAGCTCGACTACCGAGTCTTTTTGTAAAAACATCAGCTAATTGTCTGTCCGACGTTACATGAAATAAGCTTAAAACACCATCAGATAATTTTTCTTTGATGAAATGCCGATCAATTTCAATATGTTTTGTTCTGTCATGTTGAACTGGATTATGAGCAATACTGATTGCAGCTTTGTTGTCACAATACAAAAATAGTCGGTTCCATTTAGCCAAATTCAACTCTGCTAATAACTTCTGCAACCATAACAACTCACAAACACCTTGAGCCATAGCTCTATATTCTGCTTCTGCACTTGATCTTGCAACTACACTCTGTTTCTTACTTCTCCAAGTGACTAAGTTACCTCCCACAAATGTACAATAACCAGAGGTTGATCTTCTATCATCTAAAGATCCAGTCCAATCTGCATCTGTGAAAGCTTCAATTCTTAGATGACCATTTTTTGAAAAAAGAATACCTCTTCCTGGAGCTGATTTTAAATACCTCAAAATGCGAAAAACAGCCTGTTGATGAGATTCTCTTGGATCATGCATAAACTGACTCACCAAGCTAACTGCATAAGCAATATCTGGTCTAGTGTGGGATAGATAGATAAGTCTACCGATCAATCTTTGATATCTGTCCTTATCAACTGAACCTTCAGTCCCTGTTTGTAACTTATGGTTACTTTCAATGGGTGTATCTGCTGGTTTGCATCCCAACATACCAGTTTCATCCCAAAGATCCAGAACATATTTTCTTTGAGAAATGAAGATCCCTTTGGTTGATCTGGCAACTTCAATTCCCAAGAAATATTGTAGCTTTCCAAGATCCTTGATTTCAAACTCCTGAGTTAAAAGCTTCTTCAGTCGAACCATTTCTTCTTTATCATCCCCTGTCATCACTATGTCATCAACATAAATAATGAGAAGAGTGATCTTACCCTTGGAGTGCCTCATAAAGAGGGTATGATCAGCATTACTTTGCTGATAAACAAATGATATCATAGCTTTGCTGAATCTGTCAAACCAAGCTCTCGGAGATTGGTTCAACCCATACAAGGCTTTCTTCAGTCTGCACACCTTTCCTTGTGTTCTCTCATCATCAAAACCAGAAGGAATCTCTATATAAACCTCTTCTTCCAGGTCCCCATGAAGAAATGCATTCTTCACATCAAATTGCAGCAAATCCCAATCCAAGTTAGCTGCACAAGATAGCAAGATTCTAATGGTATTCATTTTAGCAACTGGTGCAAATGTCTCCTGATAGTCAACTCCATAAGTCTGGGTGAATCCCTTTGCCACTAATCTAGCTTTAAATCTTTCAATTGAACCATCAGCTTTGTGTTTTATTGTGAACACCCACTTACAACCAACTACCTTTTTGTCTGAAGATACAACTAGTTCCCATGTTTCATTTTTAGAGAGGGCTTTCATTTCTTCAACCATAGCTTCTCTCCACTTTGGATCCTTGATAGCTTCTCTCCAATCCTGTGGAATAGACATAGAGGAAAGAGACAAGGCAAAGGCTCTATAGGAAGGAGACAAAGAATCATAAGAGACGAAGTTAGAGATGGAATGTTTTGTACACGACCTGACTCCTTTCCTTTGAGCAATGGACAAATTTAAATCAGAATCAAGAGATAAATCAGAATCAAGAAGTGACTCACCCGAGGATTCTGACAGTGTAGAATGCATGATGGCTTCTTCAGACCTATTCTTCCTCGAGTATCTCAACAAGTCAGGTCTATCTAAATGACCACCAGCACCAACATTCTCTTCCCCCTGAACATCAACATTCTGCTCCTGAATAACAATCCCTTCGTTTTTCCTTTGAACTAGATCCTGAGGTAGCACAGGTACATTCATCACCACTTCTTCACTATTCTCCCCCTGAAGAGGTGATTGGATACTGTCAAAATAAGGTTCAGACTCCCGAAAGGTAACATCCATACTCACATAGAATTTCCTAGATGGAGGATGATAACACTTATATCCCTTTTGAGTTGGAGAATATCCAACGAACACACATCTCAGTGCTCTCGGATCTAATTTCCCAACATTCCTAGTATGAACAAAGCAAACACATCCAAAAATCTTTGGTGGAATAATATAGCCAGTTTTTCCGGTTAAGACTTCTACAGGAGTTCTAAAGTTAAGAGCTTTGAGAGACATTCGATTAATAAGATAGGTAGCCGCTAATATAGCATTCCCCCAATATGACTTTGGAACATGCATGGTAAACATAAGAGATCTAGCAACTTCTAACAAATGCTTATTTTTTCTTTCAGGTACACCATTTTGAGCACTAGTATAAGGACAACTAGTTTGGTGAATAATCCCATGAGACTCCAAATAAGTACCCAACCTACTATCCATATATTCTGTTCCATTATCAGACCGCAAAACTTTTATTTTAGCATAATTGAGAAAACACAATGGGAATTGAATTGATTGTATTCACTTGATTAACACTAAGATTACACCCCTATTTATACAAAGAGAAAGATAAAATTACACCTAAAATCTAGTTGTCACACACTATAATATACAGCTGTATAACAGCTGTATTCCATGTCTTCTAACAGCTGTATAACAGCTGGAAAAGGCAGAATATTACAGCTTTAATCAACTACACAGCCAAGTCTCCCCCTCAAGTTGGTGCATAGATATCACGCATGCCCAACTTGGATAATGATGCATAAAACTGACCACTAGCAACAGCGTGGGTCATCATGTCAGCTAGTTGATTTGCACTCTTGATGTAAGGAACCTCTATTATACCAGAATCCAGGTTATCCTTGATATAATTCCTGTCAAGTTCAACATGTTTAGTTCGATCATGTTGTACCGGATTATTAGCTATCTCAATAGCTGCAGTGTTATCACAATAAAGTACCATAGGTTTCTTTGGACCAAATCCAAGTTCTTTTAAGAGAATTTTTAACCAAGTAAGTTCTGTGGTTGCATGATGGAGAGCCCGATATTCAGCTTCGGCGCTAGACAATGACACCACATTCTGCTTCTTACTCCTCCAAGTCACCAAATTACCTCCAACGAATGACACATATCCTGAAGTTGACTTTCTATCTAATCTAGAGCCAGCAAAGTCAGAATCTGTGTAACCCACAATATCTAAGTGCCCATGTTTGGAGAACATAATACCTTTGCCCGGAGAGGACTTCAAATAAGCCAGAATACGATTTACTGCATTCATGTGTCGATCACTTGGATTGTGCATAAACTGACTGACAACACTAACTGCATACGACAAATCGGGTCTAGTATGGGTTAAATAGATCAACTTTCCCACTAGTCTTTGATATCTCTCCTTGTTAGTTGGAACTTGATCAGGATAGATAGATAGACCATGATTCACTTCAATGGGAGTATCTACAGGTTCACAGGCAGAATTCCCAGTTTCAGCTAAGAGATCTAAAATATACTTCCGTTGGGAGAGGAAAAGGCCTTGTTTGGACCGAGACACTTCAACACCCAAGAAATATTTTAGAGTCCCTAAGTCTTTCATCTCGAATTCCTTTGCCAAATGGTTTCGAAGCTTCTCTATCTCACTAGCATTACTACCTGTAACAATCATATCATCGACATAAACAATAAGCAAGGTAATATCATCATGATCTCTCTTATAAAACAGAGTGTGATCTGCTAAAGCTTGCTTAAAACCATACTCCTTCATAGAGTAACTCAACTTGCCAAACCATGCCCTTGGTGACTGCTTCAGTCCATACAACGCCTTTTTCAACTTGCATACTTTTCCTTCTAATGGGAATCCTGGAGGAGGATCCATATACACCTCCTCTATCAAATCACCGTGGAGAAAAGCATTTTTTACATCAAACTGCCGTAATGTCCAGTCTTGATTGACCGCAAGAGATAAGATAACTCGAACGGTGTTCATCTTAGCCACAGGAGCAAAAGTCTCTTGATAGTCAATCCCATAGGTTTGAGTGTAACCTTTGGCCACCAATCTAGCCTTGTACCTTTCAACTGTCCCATCTGACTTGTACTTCACTGTAAACACCCACTTGCAACCTACCGTCTTTTTTTCCGGTGGTAACTCAACCATCTCCCAAGTGGAATTCTTTTGGAGAGCATTCATTTCTTCTTCCATGGCAGCCTTCCACTTAGTATCTCCAAGGGCTTCCTGAAAATGACTAGGAATAGACACAGAAGACAACTGAAGAGCAAAAGCAAGATGAGTTTCTGACAAGCGATGATAAGAGATAAAATCAGAAATGGGATAAGCAACATTAGAAGATGATTTGGAAAAGCCCAACCTATCAGGTTCTTTACGTTCACGAAGGGGATATCTTCTACCATGATCGTGATCCGTAACTTGTGGATTCACAACAGCATTCTCTAATGTGACAAGACTAGAATCAATATCTGAAGTTGAAATTTTAGGAGAGGGAACACATACCTCAGGATTTATAGTAGAAGAGTCATCCGATGGCATGGTAACGTCATCAAGAGGGGCATTAGAATTAGGAGTCTCTTTTCTTCTTGTATACTTGTTTTGGAATAATTGAGCTGGTCTTTTGTTCTTTATCTCCTCAAGTTCAGACCCAACTTCAATAGTACAAATATCATCTAAAGGACAAGTATCATCTAAAGATTCCTTATTCCCCACATCAAATGAATGCTCCCCCTTACCTGAACTCTCCCCCTTTCCTGACATCCATAACTTCTTCTCTGCTAACCATAATCGTTCCTCTTCCCTACTACTAATCTCCCCCTGAAGAGGAACCATAGATACATCTCCAGAAAAATAAGATACCTGTTCACAGAACTGAACATCCATGGAAACATAATATTTACCTGTAGGAGGATGAAAACATTTGTAGCCCTTTTGAGAATTAGAGTAACCAAGGAAAACACACTTAAGAGCACGCGGATCAAGTTTATCCCTATAGATAGAGTGCACATGAACATAACATACACAACCAAAAACCTTGGGGCAAAGATTTAGAGCAGAAGGGATAGAGTGAAATTTTGATAACATTCTCAAAGGAGTTTGAAAATCAATGATACGAGCAGGCATCCGATTAATAAGAAAGACAGCAGTCATGACAGCCTCAGCCCAAAAACGTTTAGGAACATGCATAGTAAAGCTTAAAGCCCTAGCAACCTCAAGGATGTGACGATTCTTACGTTCTGCTATACCGTTTTGTTGAGGTGTATAAGCACAGGTGGTTTGGTGGAGGATGCCATGTTCTAGGAAGAAATTAGTGAGAGACTGATTAACAAACTCACGGCCATTGTCAGAATGAAAGACTTGAACCTGAGTATGAAACTGTGTGACAATCATTTTATAAAATTGAGGAATCAGATGTATAACATCATTTTTAGATTTCATCAAATAAACCCAACTCACTCTAGTACAGTCATCAATAAAAGACACAAAGTATTTGTGACCCGAAGCAGATGGAGTAGAAAAAGGACCCCACACATCAGTATAAACACATGAAAAAGGAATAGAACTTTTATTGAAACTGTTTTTGAAAGAAACACGATGGTTTTTTGCATAAATGCATTGTTCACACTTTAAACTAGAGGGAGTAACATTGCGAAATAACTTAGGGAATAAATGTTCTAAATAAGTAAAAGATGGATGTCCTAACCGACAGTGCCATAAAAGAATCTTTTCTCTATCAAATGTCTCTCTCTCTACTTGAAGTCCATGACTATGTTCAGATTTAAGCTCCTTAACCCCCTCCAAGTAATAAAGGCCGCCTCTTTCCTTACCAATGCCAATCGTCATCTTCGTATGATTGTCCTGAAATACACAGTGAGAAGAATTAAACGTTACAGAACAATTGAGACTTTTGGTAATCTTACTAATGGAAAGAAGATTATTAGAGAGGGCGGGTGCAAGTAAAACAGATGACATAGAGAGTGTAGGAGAGACTGAGACATTTCCAACCCCGGTAATGGGCATAGAATTCCCATTAGCAACCTGTACAGACTTAACAGTAGACGACATGAGAGAGGTAAGTATGGAAGAATTACTAGTCATATGGTCAGTAGCCCCTGAATCAATAACCCAAGTGTTAGAAGCAATATAAGCACATGTCAAACTAGACTTACTTGCTTGAGGTGACACTTGAGAGACATGAGAAGCAGACGGTAGAGAAGTATTAGCAATAGCTATATGAGCAGATTTTTTGTTTTTCTTCTCAGCTTGCTTAAGTTTATACCACTCCGGATAACCATGCTTCTTCCAACAAACGTCTACTGTATGTCGGTTGCTGTTGCAATGGGTGCAGAAGCGAGAATTAGAGGTGGCAGAATCCATAGAGGCAGTATGAGGGGTGCTCTTTTGGACAGCCAGAGCTGATGCCTCAGAATGAGTTTCTGATCCCATGGTGACTTGTCTCTGCACTTCGCGACGAACTAAAGAATAAGCTTCCTCCAGGCTGGGTAAAGGTGAAGTAGCCAAAACACGACTACAAACTTGATCCAAATTATAGTCAAGACCTGCAAGAAACATATAGATTCGATCTTCAGAAATACGCTGCCTCTGTTTCTCAATATCAGCGGCACATGTCATGTCATTGGGCCTTCGATAATCAAGTTCCATGAAAATTGAATTCAACTCATTGTAATATTCTGCTAGAGATCGGCCAGCTTGACGCAATTGAAAGGATTTTTTCATCAGTTCATAGACTTGAGAAGAATCTGAAACATCAAGATAGCTCCTCTTAACTGCATCCCAAACTGCTTTAGATGTCCCACACTGCACAAAGTGTGACATCAGATTATCAGTCATGGAATTAATTAGCCAAGACTTGACAAGAGCATCTTCAGCTTCCCATTCGTCATAGCCTGGTTCATCCTCTGCAGGAGCAGCCTTTCTTCCAGTAATATAACCCTTCTTTTTTCTGCCAGCAATATGCATCTCTAGAATCTTGGACCAAACACGATAATTAGTACCATCCAATTTGATATGGATTGGAGAAGATGTCTCATGAATAGTCATAGCAGGAAGGTTTTTTCCATCTGGATTTTTGCTATCCGAAATCTCATTGTCAGTTTTAGGAGACATTGATGTCGGCTAGGGTTTGAACAAAAGAAAGGGCAGCAGCTAGGGTTTGAACAAAAGAAAGGCAGCGGAAGAAATTTTCTTTTGCTCTGATACCAAATTGAGAAAACACAATGGGAATTGAATTGATTGTATTCTCTTGATTAACACTAAGATTACACCCCTATTTATACAAAGAGAAAGATAAAATTACACCTAAAATCTAGTTGTCACACACTATAATATACAGCTGTATAACAGCTGTATTCCATGTCTTCTAACAGCTGTATAACAGCTGGAAAAGGCAGAATATTACAGCTTTAATCAACTACACAGCCAAGTCTTTTCAA
>JBBPFJ010000679.1:0-61133 GCA_037975025.1 Excoecaria agallocha | reverse complement strand
ATGTTCATCATCTTAGTGAGTGGAAAAAATCTTATGAGAAACTTCTCCTGCATTTGTTCCTCTGAATGAATGGATTGGCTCGGTAGCATAGATAACCAATCTTTTGATTTCCCTATGAGAGTGAAGGAAAAGAGATTTAATCTTATGGCATTCACTGACACACCTTGAATTTAGACTGTATCACTAATCTCCAGGAAGATGTCTAGATGTTGTACCAGGTCCTCTATATTTGAGCATGAAAATTGATTCCTTTGAACCATGGTGATCGTTGTTGGTTTTAGCTTGAAATATTGTTGACGAGGAAGCACCACTGTTCTATGCTCCTTATTCCATCTTAGAGTGGCATAATCACAAATAATCCTTAGTCTTGGACCATTATGATTCCCTTTATGATGTTGTCATTGCCCTACTCCTTCATCCTCAAGAGGCACTTTTGGATTCAATGGTTTATTCGTTTCTTCATTTTGAACTTGTCTTCTTTTCTGGTGTAAGGTCCTCTCGATTTCAGGATCAAATAGTGCTAAATGATGTGGATGAAGTCTATTCATACACCAATTTCACTTGAAAAAGAATAAACAAAGAAAATTAAGTAAATAATACAACACATAAAAACAACCAATTAACTTGAAACATGCCAATGTTAACCCCGACAATAGCACTAAAAACTTGATCGATTAGCGGTAAGTGTACCAAATCGACAAGTAATAGAGTAGGATGTTTTTAAGACCATAAGTATTGAGCCCAAAGGAAATGAATTAGTGCAACAATTATTGATTGATTGCTTATATGTGTTTAAAGAATTTCCCAATTATTGTTAGTTATGTGTAATTATCAATAAAAATAATTAACAATAAAGGTGAATAAATTGCAAAATGTACATTAATAAGGAATTGAAAAATAAAAAATGTAAGATGTGTGAAATAACAATTACTAAAAGCATTGTTCAGAGATATAATCCTTCCCATTCCCATATAAGGTTCATTTTGACATAAAATTCATACATTTTAGATGTGGATAACCTATCTAAACCCCTAGTATCCCATTTCGGAGCTTACTACTCTAACTATTCGGTATCCTATTCTGGAGCCTACCTAATAGCCAAATAAGCACAGGTTCCAAGACCAAGGTATGACCTAATATCCCATTTTGGAGCCTATTAGTTCAAAACCTATTCATTTTCCTCTCTTTTTTTTGAAGTTACAACATATAAACCCTAAATCTAACAGCTCCCATTCCAAAAATGCCATTAAAACTACAATAAATATGAAGTAAAATAGAGCATACGTGATATAAACACTAAACAAGCATTCATTTATCAACTTGAATAAAATTGACAAAATATATCCTTATAAAATATAAATATCAAGACAAACACAAGGAAAAAGAAAAAAGAAACATCTGAAATATATATAAGGTAACTAAGTTCATATCCCTTACATGGTTGAGGGGATTCAAAGATCCCCAAACAACAAAACAACTACTCAGTATTCATAATGTATATGGCAAAGAAAAGAGGAAAAGAAATCATAAAACCCATTTGAGAGTCTGGATCTGAAGTACAACAACTCTTTTTCTTTTTCTCCAAGCCTTTTCTTAATTCAAAACTTGAACTTTAAAATTGTAACACTAACTACAACTATGTATCTTTATATTTTAATAGTAAAACTATAATAAAAGAGTGATTTTTACAAGTAAATCTATGTGAACTAAGTGTAAAAACCCTAAAGTATGAAAAACTACGAACTAAACTATAAAGAATACTCTTAAAAACATAAAAACCTAAAAATCTCTCCTTTGAAACCAGATAGAAAGTAGCTTTTATAGTGGTCCAGGATAGCACTCGGTCGAGACAAAATGGTCTCAGTTGAGTCCAATTAGTTAAAAAAGTAGTGTAGCTCAGCACACAGTTGAGAGAAAATGGTCTTAGCCGAGTGCACCCTTCTAGACTGAATGATCTTTGAACTCTGCATTGGACACGGTGTTAAGTCTTTTATAAATTCTTGTGATAGGTGTCAACGGGTAGGAAATATATCAAAATGTGATGAGATGGCTATGAATAATGTTTTATATGTTGAAATTTTTGATGTTTGGGGTATTAACTTTATAGGGCCATTTCCAAACTCATTTGGGTTTGATTACATCCTAGTTGTTGTCAATTATGTGAGTAAGTGGGTGAAGCGATGGCTACTAGGACGTGTGATGCTCGAGTAGTGCTTGAGTTCTTTAGGACAAATATTTTTACTAGGTTTGGGACACCAAGGGCTATGATTAGTGATGGGGGCAAGCATTTTGTCAACCATCAGTTCAAGGCATTGCTTAGAAAATTTAGTGTTAGACATAAGATTACAACTCTGTATCACCCCCAAGTAAATGGGCAAGTTGAAGTGTCAAATAAGGAGTTGAAAGTAATCTTAAAGAAAATAGTGAATAATGCTAGAAAAGATTGGTCTTAAAAGTTAGATGAGGCTTTCTAGGCCTATAGAACTGTATTTAAAACCCTATAGGCATGTCTCCATTTAGGTTGGTTTTTGAGAAAGCGTGTCATTTACTACTCGAACTAAAGCATAAGGCATATTAGGCTACAAAATTGCTTAATTTTGATTTGAGAAGTTAGGTGAAAAGAAACGTTTGCAGCTCAATAAATTTGAGGAGTTTCGACATTAGTCTTATGATAATGCTGCCTTATACAAGGAGAAAACAAAGTGTTGGCATGACAAGAAGTTACATCCAAAAGAATTTGCTCTCGGGATATTGGTCTTGCTCTATAATAGTCAATTAAGGTTTTTCCTAGGTAAGTTGAAGCCTATATGGCTTGGACCATATCAAGTGGTTTCAAGTAATGAATTCGGAGTGGTCACCATAAGAAATCTGAAGGATGCTCACAAATACACAGTTAATGGGCACTTATTTTAACCTTATCATATTGCTCATTTGGAGGTCACTGAAGCAATCTTAGTTTTCCATGACAAGTAAGGTAGTTTTCAAAGTCTAGTTAAGGACTTGATAAATTTAGAACTATATTTCTAACCTTGTGTCTTTTTGTTAATAATTTCTTTAGTGTGCTTTTCTTTATTTTGGTATGTTTTTAGTACTTGAGTATGTTTTGTGATTCATGAATTAAAGGGCGAGTTATTGTTATCACAGTGCAGTGCGTATGTGGAGTGCAATTTACAAGGTATGTATGTTCTTTAGTTGGTTTACTAATGCTTTGAATTCAGTTTTGGTTAATTGATTCAAGATTATGAGTATTTAGAGTTTTGGTATGCTTAATTGTTTGGGGACTATAAGTGGTTTAAATTGATAATTTGGAAGTCATTTAGAGTAGGAGAAATTCAATTTTTGCCGCTTATCTCTTGGAGTTCTCAAGAGGGTCTCCTTCGTAGAGGGATATTTACCTCCACCGAGGGACCTTATTCTTTGTGCCCAAATGAAATCTCCTCCATAGAGGGAAAATTCCCTCCACTGAGGCAGCCTGCATGTGTTTTCTTTTTATTTTCCTTGTTTTTCTCCCTTTAGTCTATAAGGTGTCTCCTCGTTAGAGGGGATTTTCCCTCCACTGAGGGACCCTTCACTTGTCCAACTTGAGACTTTCTCCTTGGTAGAGGGAATTTTCCCTCCATCGAGGGACCAAGTCTTATAAAGACCCTCCACGAAGCTGTAACCCTTCCTCACTTCATTTTTACCCAATGTTCCTCTCTTGAGGCATTCACATATCTTTTTGGTTCTTTTTCATTTTTCATTCTCCATTCAACAAGTACTCTATAATTGGTTTAATTCTTCCATTTTTATGTTTAGATTGTTTGGATTACATTTTGTGGGTCTAGTACTAATTAAACTTGGATTTTCACATACTTTGGTTTGAGCTCATTTGATGTAATCTTCATTTCAAATTTCATTTTGCTTACTTGTTGATTGATTTTGAACTTTGATTTCAAATTTTGACTTGACATGGGTTGAGATTATTGTCATAATGGCTTAGTTAATTTGTGCACACCACTTGTTCGATAAAATGCCTCAATGACTAAGTTCATTTAGTTTTCTTCAATTTTCTTAATCTCAACCATCTTCAATCAATCTCATATGATGTTATTTTATTCCCATACTTGATATTTACCTTTGAGCCACTTGAAATAATGTCATTAATATTGTTAAGCATGTGTTAAATTGTACTAGTTTATCTTGGGATAATGTGTTGAGCTTTGATTTTAGGCACTTACTTTTGTTTCTTTAACTTATGTAGTGGCTCCAAAATAAACAAAACATGATGGTACTTCTAGTTCCTCGTGCTTATAGATCCCACTTTATGTGGATGAGGATCATGTCAAACTTTATGAGTACTTTGGGACTGCCACTTATTTGAATCCAGTTTATTTGAATAGTCTCTTTCTTGACATTGCAGCTAGTGATCATTGGACTAAAATTAAGACATTGGTTTGCAATATTGGTTGGGATGCCCTTATCAATAAGAGGTTGGAAGTATATCCTATACTTGCAAGGGATTTTCTCTATTATTTTAGTTTGCACTTTGAAGACGAGCATGACTATGGCACTATCCATTTCAAACTTAAGTTCTCCATTGTTTCTTATCGATCAACTTTTACAGTTGTCTTGGTGGCTTAGGTGCAGTCAATGTAGTTGAGTGCCTTATATTAAGGTGTATGGTTGAAGGCATCAAACTAAATAGAGGCCTTCAAACTAAATGGAGCATTTCATCTATGACGCAAGATCGAGGACTTACAACGAAAGCCTAATGTAGTCAAGATGATTTCATTGGGATGGATCGCCACAATCATTGCAAAATCGGTAAACCATTTAGATATAAGGGATTCCCTTGGTGAACACTAGTTTATAGATTTTACAATGTTGAAGAAATTGAGGGTTTTGTGGGATAAACCGTGCCGACATTGGACAGATAAAGATGAATACTTATAGTTGATCATGGTTGGCCAAAATAGAGATACAGATCAAGAGATTGTTGTAGCTAAGGTGGAGCCATCTCTACAAATGGTTGGCTTCATAAAACAGGTGAATGATAGATTAGATGTGCAAGCTGAGCAAATTGACAAATTGCAGCAAAACTTTAACGCCGCCACCACCACCTTAGTGATTCGAGCTCCATTGTGCTGAGGCCAGCAAGGTTTTCTAAAAGGGGGCAGAGCTTATCTGAGCTCAAATTTTAGGGAATATTTTTAATTTCCAATAAATAAAATAATTGTACAAATAAAAAAGACATCTTGGGTATGTAAATAATGTAAATAAAATAACTGAATAAATAATACATGTAAATAAAAATAACATAGTAAATTAATAATATGAATAAAAATAAGTGGGTATGTATGCAAATAGTAGTAAATAAAGGGGTTTTTGTGTAAATAATGTAAGTAAAAATTATAAATATAAGAAGTAAAAATTGAAAAAGAAAGAAAAGGGCAAAATAGTAAAAAAATATAATGGATGGGACGTCCTAGATGCCTATCTATCGCTAGCGAAGTACGGGCTTTCCGTCCCTAGCTCGAAAATTTGAATAAAAAGGCTTTTCTTCTTCATTTTTTCCGGTAACCACCATTTTTTTTCATTGAAAGCTTTTTCCTCTCGATTTTTCTTCCATTTCTCCATTTTTCGCACTATTTGCATAGAAATTCATTAGAGAATGATGCGCACTTCAGGAAACGATCCATTTCTATTTTGTTTTGCATTTTATTTTATCTCTTACTCCTTTATAAGTAAATACCCTTTGAACTTCTCTTGTATTTATATATTTAGTTCACCAGTTTAAATTATGTTTAGACCTTTTATTCATGTTTTTAGGCTTTAGCAGTAGATTAATGTATATGAATATATTGTCTTTTAGCTTAGAAATGAAAAATGACTTTAGGAATGCTAACTTAAGTTATAAAACCCTTTTGCATGACACTATAGCTAGGAAAAGACCTTGTATATGAGGATATAAATTTGTAAATTCTTTTCAGCAGCTAAAATAGATAGTTTTTTTTATTTTATGCCTATAAGATCATATTGAACTTAAGACTATAATTGCACTAAGATAATTTTGTACAAACTTAGTTTCCCGTATTAAATAAGATAAGTTGTATTACTTGGCGGCCATGATAGCCTGTGTGTTGTTTAAATTATCTTTCTGTACAGAGGACAGTCACATTCCTAGCTGGAATGTTGTCAAAATTTTGTTAAGATTCTCGTACAATGTGAAATATGTATACCATACCTCACTTGTCACACATGTTTGCTAGAACACTCGATAATAGGATTAGGATGTTGTATAATGTGTTGTGGCGCTTAGTGCACATTTCTATGCAGGTTGTTTGTCTATCTTTTAGCCAAAAGGTTGCCAAAAGTTTGACAAATTTTTACATATTGTTTTACTTACGACCCAAGTTAGCCATGAAAACTAACATGTAATCTTCTTTTGTAGGATCTTCATAGAACCACATGTGCAAACCTGCCTCAGCCTATACTAGCATATATGACACCAGCGTAGGCTACCAGATATTGAGCCTTGCTGTGAATGTAGTACAGATTGATCCACTTTATGTCTAGACAGTTCTTACATGATATCGGGTTAATGGACTCCTGGCTAGAGTAGGTTAGACAGAGTTCTTTGCTCCAGCTTATAGGACCTACCCTGATGTCACCCTATAGGTCTCAGACATGCTGCAGTACGGTGGATACCAGAGATTAGATATAAAGGAAGGGGTGGTCCAGATTAGATCACTAGGCATCCATTATAGCCTCACATGTTGCAGAGTTACCGAGGCCATGGGTCTCCCGATTGGGCCTGACATAGTCACACCTCCCAAGATTATGGATCAAACTAGATGAAGGGTAGTGACACTACCAGGGGTAGTAGATCAGTGTATACAACGAAAAGCACTATGCTAGCCACCCAAGTTTACAAGTACATTTAGAAGGTGTTGTCCACCTCTGACTTAGGATGCATAGAGAGTACGAGGTCGATTAACTCCACTGACATCACTAGCCTTTAGGGGATGCAAAAGTAGAATCACATGGACATTACACATGAGATCATCACCTCACTGGTCAAAGTATCCACTCAGTCCACGACACAGATCTATGTGGGAGGCATTATCACTTACCTGTTGGTATCATTTGGGGCAGATGAGAGCAGATTTGGTGACCCATACCTAAGGGCATTTATGTTGATTTACAGGTTACGATCACCATAAAGATGGTGGAGGCTATTGAGGGGCGAAAGGGGGAGTGTAGGTTGTTGACTATCCTTGAGACTAGGCAGAGATACATTCTAGACCCTATAGTGCAAGATGCACCTATAGAGGGAGGTGAGTAGGGCTAGCCATGACAAGAGGCACTAGCAGCACCATAGGTATCTCCAATACAACCACCTTAGTTGGAGGATTAAGTAAATGAGCCTCATGAGCCACAGCAACACCAGGGGGGAGGAGATGATTTTGATATGAGTTTAAAATATAGTTAGACCTACAAGATCTCCTAGATAGATCACCCTAGCCACCAGCTTATCCTCAATCGCCTTTCACACACCACCGATCTCTTGCCAGGAGGATGGGAGAGGGGGGGTTCTCTCTCTATGGGCATCTCAGAGCATTCACATCTTTGGCTCTTCTACCTTTTGGACATCTAGGAGCCTTTACATCAACTGCTCTATTGCCACCAGTGCATCTAGAGATAGCTCCATCTACAGCACCACCATCACATAGATCTCTAGCCTTTTCACCTAATGATATCTCTTGTAGGTTAGCAGTGATGGAGGAGGCTATCAAATGTTAGGATCAGAAATTATAGTCAGTACTAATAGCATTGCAGCCCTTACAGACATTGCTAGTAGCAGTATAGACTCTATAGTTTGATATACGGGGTATCAAAGCTAATTTAGTGACTGTAGGATAGCAATTTGAGGCAACCCTACAGGTAGTTAATAACTCCCTCACCCAAATTAGGGAGCTGGCTATTTCTATTGACGAAGAGGTCCCCTAACGTAGGCAGACCCTTGTGAAGATAGATAAGCAACTGAGGAGATATATAGGGTATTTGAGGGCTGACCTAATGTGTTATCTTGAGCATCACTCCAAGGCTGTTATTGAGGTAGGACAGGGATCAAAGGGTTAACGAAAGTGATAACACAGATCCTGCACCCTTTAATGGTGGCATTGCCCGAATTTCACTTTAGATTCAAGCCAGATGATGATCAGCCACTAGCAGTGCCATAGGCCATGGCACCGGCTAGACCTCCCAGACCCTTAACATTTAGACCCTTTTTTAGGCTAGCCTACTGTTGAGGACCGGGGCCTTTGCAATGATTTTTTATTTTTGTATTCAGGGAATTTTAAAATCGTATCTAAATATTTTTATGCATAAAAATATAATTTGTATTTAATTTATGCACTTATCTTATCTTATTTTATGCTTTATTTTGCTTATGTTCATTATGCTTGAAAAGAAAAAAAATAAAAATGATGAATGAATGAAAAGAATGCCATGAAATTAATAAGAAGACTTGTAATTAATATACCACGATAAGACAAAAGTAATAATAATGAACACAAGAAAAAATTTGACAAAGCCAAACTTCATAAACAGAGCACTAATATCAAATCCTTCTCATAGCAGGTACTTAAAACCCCCACCGGGGGGGCATATATTTACTCCATCAACAATAAGGAATTCAGATACTTATCTTCATCACAAGAAGTTACCTGAACAGGTGGAAACAGAAAGAGATGCACAATAAGGAACTATTGGATAAAGGGCAAAAGCCTGATGACAATGTAAGTTTGAGAAGACACAAGGTGACAACTTTGATGATGATGGTTTTCCTTACATTGGTGCCAATTTACAAAGTGGTGACATATTCATTAGAAAATGTGCCAAAATGGCTCCAAGCATCTCAATGACTCCTTATAGATGCATATTTGCCAGAATGGCACCAAGCATCTCAATGACTCCTCACAGATACAAATTTACTAGAATGGCTCCAAGCATCTCAATGACTCCTCATAGCTGCATATTTGCCAAAATGGCTCTAAGCATCTTAATGACTCTTCATAGATGCATACTTGGCAAAATGACTTTAAGCATCTTAGTAACTCTTCATAGATGCATATTTTCTAGAAATGTTCCTAGCATCTTAGTGACTCCTCATAGATGTATATTTGCTAGGAATCTCCTTAGTTAAACATTGCTTTAAGAGGGGATAGTGCACCCACCAGAAGTGTCAACCAATACAAAGTTCAGTCTATAGTTGACACCTATCAAATATTACTCAAATTTTATTTGATTTTTTTAGGCCAAACGCCCAGGTGCTAATCAGATCCAATCAAGTCGTCTCAATTTTGCATGCCCCAACTACTAATCAGATACATTCAAACAACTTCATTCTACATGTCTCAGGCACTAATCAAATGCATTCAAACAACCTGATTCTACATGCACCAGGTGCTAATCAAATCCAATCAACCCATCTCGATTCTGTATGCCCCAAGCACTAATGAGACGCATCCAAACAACCTATTTCTACATGCCCCATGCACTAATTAGAGTTAATCAACTTGTCTCAATTCTGTATGCCCTAGACGCTAATCAAACACACTCAAACAACCTGATTCTGTATGGCCTAGGCACTAATCAGAGTTAATCAAGTTGTCCTAATTCTACATGCCTTAGGCACTAATCAAACAAATGACCTAGGGTTAACACATCGAAAAACTCATGTTAACTACTTGAACCAGGGTTAACATATTGACAACCTAACGATAACTACCCAACCAAAAGACTCACTACCTTAGAAGGTACGTGTTTTAATCAACCAAGAGACTCAGTACCTCGAAAGGTACATGTTTTAAATCAACTAAGAGATTCACTGACTTAGGTATACATATTTTTCCTTTTACTCTAATTTTGGCTCACTATGGCATTAGTATACTAGCTCCCCAAAATTGGGGGTAGCTATAGACACCGTGACCCGAGGCAACTTAGATCAAGGTTACCCGATGATGACAAAATAGTATATTACTGATAGCAGGTTTGGATCTTGGAGCTCTGATTGTGAATTCCTCACACATTCTCAAAGATTTAGATGAATTTCCAAGTGTTTTAACAAAAGATGCACAAAAAACTTGATTTGGGCCTTCAATGGTGACAAATGCCTGTCTGTCATCTGAGGGGCACCCGTCTATGGTTCCCACTCTCCTAAACAGGCTAGATTAAGGGTATTTTGGGAATTTTTGGAATTTTTCCTGAAGGATGTCTGCCTCTCAACGAGCGGTGTCCATCTATGGCTCATTTTCCAGAATTCCTATGTTTTTGGAATTTAAAAAAGGAGATAAATGTTTTAAAAGGATTTCATCTGAATTTGATGGGGATTTTTCTCCAAATTTGGGAAGTTGGAGTTGGAATCAAAGTCCAACTCTAGCCAAAGTATAGAGGGGAATCACTTTTTACAGAGAGCTAACCTTAAAGAAGAAGAAAAATCAATTTCTCTCTCTTTCTAAGAGGTTATTTTGTTCTAATAATTTCTTTAATCCAAACACACACACACATAAAAATTCATTGGATTTTTTTGAGAAACATAAAGCATAAGTTAGAGTGGAGATCTAGACGACAAGAATTTTAGAGTCAGAATATCTCCTAAGGGTAATATTCTAGGCTCATTTTTTACTTTCTCTTTTTAGAATTACGTTGCATGATTATGAGATTATTTGTTGCAAAGAAACATGTTTAAATATTGTATTTGAGTAATATGCATGTTTAAATTGAGATGTGACGTAAATCTGGATCAAAAAGCATGTAAAGGCATGATTAGAATTAAGATTCCTCCATTGTTGTAACTTTGGGTTTTTTTTCCTTTATTCTATAATTTTATATTTAATATGTTTTTTGTTGAATTTTCATGCATGATTTAATGTTAGAATATTGTTTTGGCATGATTTAGGGCTTGATAATCACATAATTAGGGTTAAAATATGTTTTGTATGATTTTTAAATGTTTTGGCTTCAAGGTTCTGCATCTCATTCTGCCCAATGAGTGATGGACGGAAAAGAGACTCATCGGGCACTCGTCTGCCAAAGTGACAAATGGGACATCATAGGGCTTCTCCTCATCTCATCCTCCATGTCTTTATAGGTGTCCCTTACCTATTTTGGGCATCCGTGGATGATTTTTAAGCATCTTTTATTGTATGTTTCATGTATTTTATATCATTTATTTAATTTTTATGATATTAATGCATCATTCTGTATGATTCAATTCTGTATGCAATTTGGTTTTATACTATGCAATTAATTAAATGATTATTTGTATTGTATTTTTATAATACTAATTTATTTCCCTTTTTGTGTGGTTTTTTTCAAGTATGTAATTTCTTTTGCCTTTAGAGGACTATGTGGGGTTTTTTACATTGTGAATTGTGCTCCCAATTAGATGACTATCCTAAGCCCATCTGGTTACCTCGATTAAGCATACTTTTACCATTTTGCTTATTTATCATCTCAGTTTCATTTAGTTATTATTTATTTTGTGTTCATTTATTTATTTGAGATTTTTGGAAGTATTTTCTTTCGAGGATGTAATAGTTAGTAAAAAGAGTTTTTGTGCATGTTAAAAAGAAAAGGAATTTAAAATATTTTCTATTAATTAATTGGATTTTTCTTCAAAACTTAGACCAATGTCCAATTTTTCATCCAAAGCCAAACAAAAAAATAAAATAAAGATTCTTGTAAATATGCATGAGGTAACCAATGTTCCTAACTCAAACAAATACCATGATTTATGTATGTATATTACTTCGCTCTTGTTGTTGGACGATTTGCTTTTGTAATAAGTTTAAGTAGTTGATTTATTTACTTATTTATTTATTGCTTTTCATATTTGTTTAGGATGTTTACTTAATTCTTATGCTTTACATCGTGTGAAAGGGGAAAGGGGATTAAACTTAAAACTTAATTATAAAATAACACCTAACCAAGATGTTTAATAAGAGTGATCTTCTGAGCACCAATCTCTGTTTGGGCGTCAAAAGGTTAAGAATCATTTTCTGACATTTTGTTGGGTGGCGACTCCATGATTCCTATTTCTTTTGAGCCCATTAGTAGATGCCTTCATAGGTTGACTATCAGTAATTTATGAGTTAAGTAAGCCTCTTTCAGTCTTGGAACCTAAAAATGGACCTCCGAGAGCGAACATGAAAATAAGGGATGGCTCTGGCATGCATCACACATAGCTCTCTCTAGTTTTTAAGACAATTACCAGTCTATACTGGCCCTTCTAACCCTGTATTGACTCCAACATCCTCATTGTGAGAGTGGCCTGCATGTACAAATATATGTCCTCCTAAAATGAGCGTCCAAATATCCCCTTATCTACTCCTAGAGATAGAAGCAATTGAATCACTACACCCCCAATACATATCTAGGTGGTCGGTTGAGTGGTGTCAATCCTAAATAGGTAGGCAATGATCTCATGCATGATATCGATCCTCTTGTATAAGTGCATCCCCTATAAGCTAGTAATCTCAACTGTGTTAACCAACCTAAGACTGCCAGTACAACCCAGATGTGATGTAGACAATACCCACTGGATGTATTGGAAGGCTTGAGTAGCCAACATGGTGTTCTTGGCTATGTTTAACTGGTACACGACTCTCAGAAGGGTGATGGTTGAGCATCGCACCCGATCAACTATCCTTCTAAGGATCACAATATCTGGCTCTATAGGTAATCCCATGGCCTATGCAAACCATCATCAGGTGATGCTGTAGTGAATACCTCATGCCCAGAACTAGACTACCCCCTCCTAAGTTTTTGATCTCTGGCAGCTCCAGTACTCTAGAGTGGTGAAAAGCTCTCTAGTCACATCTAAACAAGTTTGGAAGGCTGGAGTAAGGAAATTCATCCATCCCACAGCTGCTAATAGCCTATCAATCTCCTCTGTCAACCCTATGATCTGTAGAAACTACCTAGACATAAAGTAATTGGATCTGAACAAGACTTGTGATAAGGCCCGATACTTGTTAACCTACTGAGGTGTCATATATGCTGGTGTAGATGGAGCTGGAGTGGTATAAACATCACTATGTGCCATCCTATAAAAATTAAGTGTTATTCTCTTATAATTGACTTAGGTCACAAACAAACTAAAAATTGATTTGTAGAAAATTAACGTGAGATTCTGGCAGCATGTCGATTTAACTGGAGCTAGCCAACCTATATGGAAACACGTGCTAAGTGCCACAAGATGATTTATAACAACCTAAACCATTATTGGGTGATCCTAACAAACATGCATGACAAACTAGGCAAAGTATACATTCATAATTTACAGAATTTTAACAAAAATTTGGCAACATTCCGGCTAAGAATGTGCCATCCCCTTGCACAAGAAAAGCATTTCAACAAATCCACAAGCCATCATTGACCACCAAGCAGTCCAATTCAAATTATTGATGTGTTAAACAAAAGTTATTCTCAACTACATTGATGCAATCTTCGACTTAATCACATTATGTCCTAATATACAAACCTAAGTAAAGTTATTTCATATCACATATGGGATGAAATAAAACTACACACAATATTGTTTACATGATTTAGAAGCTCGTTTTCCTAACTATAGTGTTATGCAATTAGAAGTTTACAAATTCAAGTGTACTTCCTAAAAGCATTATACAAGACAAAACCACTAGGTAAATTACATTTAACATCAACACTAGAAATCTAAAGCACTAATTATACAAATAAATAAATAAAATAAATAAAGACAATACTTATTTGAAGTAGAGAATATGGAGAAATAAAAATAAAAAGAAGCATAGAGTGATCACTACCCTAACATGTACATTGATCCCTAAGGAATTTCCACACGAATGGCATAAAAAACGGATAAAACTAAAGAAGAAAACCAAGAAAAACTGAGAGAGAACATTGGGAAATCGAAAATGGCAACTACGGAAGAGTGGGGAAGAAAAAGAAGAAGAAGAAGAAGAAGAAAAAGTAGAAGAAAGGTTTTCATTTTTCAAATTTTCGATCAACAGATGGCTGCCTTATACGTCCCATCTGTCACTCATTTTTTTCTTTTTGCTGTTATTTTTTTGTGTTATTTTCATTTTATATTATTTGTCATAAAACACCTCATTTTCATTTTTTATTTAACACTTATTATATACACACATGTGATCATATCTACACTTATGTACACACACTATTTAATTATACATACTTCTTGAACACAGATTGATAGCTTTGAATTATGATTATATTTATTAATATATTTTTAGTGTGTTTAGGAGTTGTTTTAGTGTTAATTTACTTTGTTTTGTGTTTAATTTTATAAGTCTTTGATTTATGTGTGTTTAATTGTATTTTGGTATTTTGTAGGTGTTAATTGAAGAAAAGAAATGCATCACCTTGGTAGGATTGGAAATCAATCCAATCGAGCTCCCTAAAAAAAGAAAAAGTGTCATTTAGTCCAGAAGCAATCACCTTAGTGGGGGTGAAATTCATCCCAACCGAGTTGCTGATCAAGAGAGGGCAGAAAAGATCACCTCAATGGGGGTGAAAATCAACCCTACCGAGATACACATAAATTTAAAAGGAGAAAAACACCTCTGTAGGGGTGAAAATCAACCCTACCGAGGCAAGTGTTCCCATTTATGATAAAATTCATAAGTTTATCTATTTTAGAAAGTTTGGTGCCAGTAAAACTTGTCCTATTTAGGGTCTTTTAAGGATTGATATAAAAGGGACAAGAGGAGGAAGATAAAAGAGTGAGTTTTAGGGGTTTTTTTTCTTTCTTTTAGTCTTTGTAAATTAGGTTTTATTTTTTTCTTTTAGTTTAGTTTATTTTTGGGATTCAAAGAAGAATTCAAGGTTGAAAAAGAAAAAGCTTCAAGTTTTATTCTCTCTTTATTAAGGGTGTATTCTTAACTTCATCTTTGTATTTTAATGATTACAGTCATGATGTTTAAGTAGTTCTTTTGCTTAGGAATTCTTGAACCATAATTATATTAGAATTTTGAGTTTAATGAATATTTGTATGTTTTCTTCTATTTTCCTTATAATTAATTATGCACTTTTGTTGATGTTTGGTTTTAATTTTTAATGTATTGAGAGAGGGTTAATTATTAAATCTGAATGTTAATTGTATGTGTTTATGCTTTGTTCTTTTATTTTTTACATCTAGTTATCTTTATATTCCAAAAAAGAGGTTTTGATTTTTATATATAGATTATATTTAGTTCAAGTGTGTTAGGAAATAGATGGATTTTTAAATGGGTTTTCCAAGAGAAGATTCATTTGAGATCTAGGTATTTATGAACCGAGTTGATTCTAGTTATTAGGTTGTTCTTAATTAGAGAGCTTAGTAATCTAGAATGGTATTTTGAATAAGAGACCTATTTTGAGTTGGATTTTTCCAAATATTCATGTTTATATTGTTTTACTTGTTTCCAATTACATTTATGAGGATAGAATTTCCTAAGTGTTAATTTCAATTTTGTTGATTCTCTTGATGATCTTATTTTAATTTAGTTGTTAATTTTTAGATTTAATTTCTTGATTAGCTTAGAACTCCTTTTAATTCAAAAACTTAGGAATCATCTCAGATTAATTCAACTCAATTAGATATTCTACTTAACAATCTATGTTCCCTTGGGTTAGATATTCTTGGGGTATTAAATATATTTTCCTATATTACATAGCCGATCTAGTACACTTGCTAGACAACGATCACGGATGCTTCCTGAAATTTTGGGTGCCTTTTGAATTTCTAAACCTTCTCTATATCTAGAATTCGTTGAAGATTTTACATTGGCCATGGGTCATTTAGATTTCCTACAAAATGAAAACAAGAAAGGAATGACCGTGGCCATAGGTCATTTGGGTTTCTTACATATTATTGCACTTACATATCTTTTTTCTATGTTATTTTCATTTTAATTTTCATTTTACATTATTTGTTATAAAACACCCCATTTTTATTTTTTATTTATCACATATTATATACACACAAGTTATCACATGTACACTTGTGTACACACATAATTTAATATACTTCCTGAACACATATACTCCCTAAAATTTTGGGTGCTTTTTGAATTTCCAAACCTTCTCTATGTCTATAATTCTTTGAAGCTTTTACATTGGACATGGGTCATTTGGATTTCCTACAAAATGAAAATAAGAAAGGTAAGACTATTCTTGGCTTGGATGCTATTCGACATGACCCTATTGCCTGCTTTACTAGTAGTCTCTTATTGTTTCAGGTATGTCATTGTTTTGAAGGTAGTACACCCATTGTGGGTTCTTACACTAGCTTTTCTTATTGGAAAATGCATCCTTTCTTATTTTCATGTATTTCCTTGCCTTAATTTTGCCTAAGATGAATCAAACTCACCCTAGCGACTTTTTTTCAGATATGGCTATATGATAAACTGAAGCTATGGTTAAAGCCTCTACCTCAAGCCAGGGCAATGGGCACTTACCCCATGAGATATATTATCGTCAGACACATGCAGTGTGGATTTGAGTTTATCCAAAGAGGGAGTTGACTAGATGGCCCAGTTGAAGGACAGAGCTTTTTGATGTTTCCCTTTGTGTGGATTATGCCAGGCTACCTTGTACATTGCTGCTCGTTGTGCTTGCTAGTTTGGGGACTGCCATAATATCATCAAGTGCCTATTGGGTTTCTGAGGTGGTATACTTTCTGTCGCTTTCCTATCGGAGTACTACTAAAGAATTTGGACTCAGTTCCCTATAAGGATTGCCATTCCTAAGATTGCTGCTTGTGACTTCACCATCTCAACCTTGTATAAGCAGTGGGTTACAAGCCTAGTAGCTGACAATAGGCTTTCTCATCTTAGACATCTAGAGAGAGAGGTAATATGGATAGACTAGAAAGGATATTATCATGGATTATGTTTTTGCTATTATTAGAACTTTTTACATTTTGAACCCATGAAAAGAATGGAAACTACTTTTGGATACATTAATAATGTTTTTGGAGACATGCATGGCATTTCTTTCTGTTTTTAGTATACATGATCATTTTTTGATATTATCCCAATGACACAAATTACTTAATCTCAAAAATAAAATTTTAGCAGCATTATAACTCCTATCATCAATAAGCCCTTTTGGATTTTCTTGATTGATTATTTTCTCTTAGCCTTTAATTTTTACCCAAGATGGCATTTTTCGATTTTCACCCTAACAAGGCACCTAATTTTAGCAAAGCCCCCTTTTTCTGACTTGCAAGGCTTTTATACTCTTTTTAGTCTTAGCCATGAAACCTTTTCAATCTATCTATATTTATTGGCTCTTTGAACTAATTGCCATCACTGTCTGACAAGATAAGATAGCAGCTCCTTTTGATAATAGATTTTTTAGCACAAAAGCTCCTTTATAAGTAGGCTTAAATGCCTCGAATATCTAGAATTCCAGGCCTCATTTATTTGAACACCAGATCTCCCTTCTTCAAGGGGTGCTTCTTAACCTTTTTACGGAATGAATGTGCTAGCCTTTTTCTGATAAATCTGGTTGTGATAGTAAGCATGCATCCTATCCCCATCTAGCAGGTTAAGCCACAATAATCTCTATCTAGCCCACTCTATTTCTAGAAATTTAGCTTCTAAGACCACTCTCAAAGATCGATGCTCAATTTCTACTAGCAGTATAACTTTTGTTCCATATACTAAGGAAAATGGAGTAACTCCTGTTGAAGTTCTAGTTATGGTTCTGTAATCCCATAATATGAAAGGTAGCTTATCAGCCCAATCTTTGTAAGTCTAAACCATTTTAGCCAAAATTCTCTTGACATTCTTGTTAGTTGCCTCAACTGCTTTGTTTGCTTGAAGTCAATAAGGAGAAGACTTATGGTGTTAAACCCCGTATTTGATGAGCATTTGTCTGGTTTTACCAAAAAATTGCAACCTATTATCTGATAGTATATGGTGGGGTAAACCATAACTATATATCAAAATTTTCTCAATAAATTTAGCCATGTCCGTGGTATCTACTTTCTTGAAGGATTCTACCTTTACCCACTTAGTGAAATAATCAGTAGCCACTATAATGCATTGGTGCCCATTTGATGCTGGTGGATGAATCATACCCATAATGTCTATACCCTATGCAGCAAATGGCCATGGCAATGTGAGATTACATAGCTCAACAATTGGCAAGTGTCTTAAGTCTACATACTACAGGTACAGCTGACATTCTTTAACATACTTAGAGCAGTCAATGTCCATTGTGAGCTAGAAGAATCCTTGGCACAAGAATTTCTTTACTAAAGCAAATCCATTCATATGAGCTCTACACACACCTACAAGTATATCCTCTATAACCCTTTTTGCCTTTTCTCTTTTAAGCATGTTAGTTGGTTACCATCGAGTTGTCTCTTGTAAAACACCCCTCCTACAGTAATGAATTGAATTAAAAAATTACGGATAATCCTCTAGTTCTTTTTAGTGGCTTCTTCGGAGAATAATGATCTTTCAAGTAGTTCTAAATGTCATAATACCAAGGTTTCCCATCATCCATCGTGACATTTAAAATTTGCTCATTCTTAAAGCAAGGCTTATTAGAACTCAAGATCAAAATAGGCTTCATGCTTACCCCTCTTGGATTATCCCACATTGATACTAAGGTGGCTAAGGTATTTGCTAGTTAGGTGCTCTTCTCTAGGCACATATCCAAAATACAAACTTTGAACTAGCTACTCAAAGCTTTCAGACACTTCAGGTGGGGTAGTAACAACTCTTCCTTTACTAACCATTCACCCCTCACATGATAAACTACTAAGGATGAGTCTTCGAATACTTATGTAGATTTCGTCCCCACAACTAATAAGGCTTCCAATCCAAATATGTAAGCTTTATACTTGGCTCCATTATTCGTGACTTTATACCTCAATTTCTTGGATAACGACATTTTCTCTCCCTCTAGGGTTACCAAGGTTACTCCTACTCCAGCTCCTTTGTTGTTTATAACTCCGTCAAAGTACATCTGCCAACCCTGAACCATTATGGTTGTAGTGTCCTTATCAAGGAACTCATAGGTTATCTCTTCTCCTTGTAATGGATGATTAGCTAGGAATTTTGCTACTTCCCTTCCTTTAATGGTCTTTTTAGTGATTTATTCTATGTAAAACTCTTACAAGAGAATCAACCACATTCCCATCTTTTTTAAGAGTGAGGGTACTTCCTGTAAATGCTTAAGAGGGTTTAACTTAGCCACAGCTTGTATTATGTAGGAATGAAAGTAGTGTCTTAGTTTCTTTAAAGCCCAAATGAACGCTAAACAAATCCCAAAATTACCTCATAAGGAAGAAACTTCCTACTGAGGTAGTATACTACATACTTAATCCCAAAATTATCCTCATGAGCCATCATTGCCCCCACAGAACTATCCTCTATGGCCAAATACAAGAATAGAGGCTTTCCTACCCGTATCAATCTTAGCACTAGCAAATGTAGAAGGTATTCTTTAATGGTGTCGAATGCATTTTGATAGTCTTCATTTTAAACCACTAGCTGATTCTTCCTAAGCAATTTGAATATTGGTTCACAAATTGAGGTCAACTAGGCTATGAACCTGCTTATGTATTGAATTTTATCTAGAAATCCTTTGACCTCCTTTTCCTTTTGAGGCACTAGCATCTCTTTAATAGCCCTTACCTTGTTAGGATCTACCTCTATACCTTTCTGGCTTACCACATGCCTTAAAAGCTTACCTAAAGTGACCATAAAGATGTACTTCTTCGGGTTGAGGCAAAGGTTATGCCTGTCAATTCTCTGGAAAAACTTCTCTAATACCTCAAAGTGACCTTCCGAGGTAGCTGACTTAATCATCATGCCATCCACATATACCTCCACTTCTTTGTGAATCAAATCATCTAGTATCCTAGTTGCCATCCTCTGATAGGTGGCACCTGCATTTTTAAGCCCAAAAGGCATGAATCAATAAGCATAAGTACCTAATTCAATGATAAAGGTTCTCTTAATCTAATCTACTATCTTGTTCAAAATCCGCTTATACTCGGCATACCCATCTATAAAGCTATACATGGCACAGGTAGCTATGCTATCCACTAACATATCTATGTGAGGTAGAGGGAAATCATCCTTAGGGTGAGCTTTGTTCAAATCCCTATAATCCAAATAGACCCTAACTCTTTCATTCGTCTTTGCCAAAGGAACCACATTTATTGGACCTCCACTGGGAACTTGTCCTTTATTTGCTTCCCAACTTCTTCTTTGACCTTTTAAGCCCATTCTGGCCTAAGCCTTCTAAGCTTTTACTTGACTAGTTTATACCTTGGATAGGTTGGGATGGCATTTTTGTCAATTTCTCAGTCTATTCCTAACATATCTTTATAGGTCCAGGTAAAGACTTTTTCATATTTTTTCAATGTTCTTTTAAAATTTTCTCTCTCTTTTGGAGTTATATTTGATGCTAATAAAATTTCTTTTGGGTTTTCTTTTGTTTTGAGATTAAATGAACATGTGTTTGTTGAGTTAATATCAAATATGAATGATTTATGATCATGATTATGCATATTGAAATTAGAAGAAACATTACACAAGTAAGCAAAAATTTTTTACCTCATTAATATAATCAAAAGAGCAATTATTATTCTCCTAAAAAAGTTCTAGAATATAAACAATATCAATGAAAGTATCTTCTTCAATCTTGGCAACATTAGATGTCTCTCCAGCATCTGGATTAGCCTTGGGTAGATCTTTAGCTATCATCTTCTCTTTGCCTTTCAACTGAGCAAAAGGATCTCCTCATCCCAAAAACCCTCAACTGGCTTGATAACTCCTCATTCCTAGTCAAAGACATCATTAAATAGTTTAAAAACCTTGCACTATCTCACCCCTTATTAGCTGAGGCTCATTCTCCCCATAATAAAGGCAGACACCTGAAGCTGGTACAAAGCCCTGAGAGATATTGGGAATCCCTTTCACTGCTTCTTTATTCTTATTCTTATAATCAAGACCAGTGAAACCTAATCCCTTCTTATCCTTCTGACCCTTGGTGGTGATGGTAGTTTGGGGCCCCTAAGAATTATTGCCTAAACTAGCCCTAGGTAGGAAGTTCATCTTTTTCAACATATTGATCACTTGTACGTTATCAACAAAGGTACCTTCACTTTTCTTATCATTGATGACAGACACATGGAAACCACTAAAAGGTTATTTAGCTATCTCCACCTTAAACACCTAATTCTCCCTTGCATCTTTGATGGTTACCACTTGGCCATCATGAGGTATCTTGATCATCTGATGTAATATGGAGGGAACCTTGCCTAACTTAAGGAACCATGGTCTTCCCAGCAGCACAGAGAAATTAGGTAGAAATCGGTAATACTACAAACTCAACCTTAGTTTTGATAGGTCCTATATTCACTACAGTAGCTTGTCTCTTTGAGTTATCATAGGCAGAAATGGTCAAGTTAGATTTGTTCAATATATTTTCATTTAACCCAAAAGTAGGGATTTCCACCAAAGGGCAAAAATTAATAGAAGACCTATCATCCACCATCACTTATGGCAAGTGCTTGCTATTCACCTAAGCCTTGATATAGAGATGGCAATTATGATTTTTACCTTCAGCGGGTAGATAAACACTTGAATATACAACATTTTCTCCCGTTCCTTCCTTAACTAAATCCAATAGCTCAAAAGGTTAAATGGTAGTGGCAACAATAGACTCACTCAAAGCTTCTACCAATTTCTACCTGTGTGATGGATACTGCCTCAATAAATCCCAAATCAAAATCTGGGTCTGTGTTATCTTTCGCTACTTAATTATTTGATTCTCTTCAATCTCTTTCTTTATGGACATTGTAGTAGGAGCTGGTGGCCTTTCAATCTTTCAGGCCACCCTTCCACTTTTATGGACCACCTTCACCTTTTTCTCTTTTAATTCCTCTTCATTCTCACTAGCTAAACTCCAGATATCAATAGGCACTATAGTCCCTTCATCCTCACTCTCAGTAGGAGAATCCCAACAATCAATCATTAAAATTGGCCAATTTTCTTCACATGGCTTTGTTACTTTAGGATTGGAACGAGTAATGGCCACTTACTCATTCCCATACAGGTCTCTCATGACATACCATTCAGATAAACTAGATCCAATCATAAACAGCAAAAATAGTATAGCAATATAACCTTATTTTTTCTTCTTATCCCTTTTTTTAGGACATGAAATCTATTTGCTATCTATTAGATCTTGAATTCTATTCCTTAGGGTGTGACAGTAATCAATAAGGTGCCTAGTATGTTGGTGGTAAGCACAATACTGATCTTCTATATGGTTAGGCAACCATTGACTCTTTTTAGGTCTCGATGGTAATGATTGAAGTATCCCTTCTTTACTCAACCTGCCCAACACCTACGATAGTGACTTACCGAGGTTGGAATAGTGCCTCTAATTAGCTTCTATTGTAGACACTTCAGCTATCTTTCTAATTCTATTTGACCCACTGCTATTCCCAACTGCCTTGTTATTACCAAAGTTCCTCCTTGCACCCTTATTGCTTGTCCTTATGGCTAAGTACTCAACTTCAGCCTCTATGGCTATATCCTTCGAAGACTTCCAATCCTTCAAGCCCTTCATCTTTAGACTATACCTCAAGTAGGGACTTGCATTTTGAATGAAGAGCCTAATCTAGTCAATTGTATCAAGCTTTCTCTTTATCTCTATTACTCGATTTCTCTATCTGGTACGATATTTATGAAAAGACTCATCATGCTCCTGTTGGAGCAATTCAAGGTCTTTCAAGGTGACCTCTATCCTGGTACTATAGTAATTTTGTTTAAGGAACTCCTCAGTTAGCAAATCCTAGTCTTCTGTTGTGCACCTATCCAATCCATGATACCAGTTGATTGTAGGCCTAGTCAAACTCAAATAGAAATATTCCACCTTTTTCTTCTTGGTCAAGGTGGTGCCTTTCATGATTAGGTTGTGTAGACACCATAACCCAAGGAAGCATAGATCAAGGTTGCCCAATGATGAGAAAATATTATATTACTGACAGCAAGTTTGGATCTCAAAGCTCCGATTGTGAATTTCTCACACTTTCTCAAATATGTTTATGATTTTCTAAATGTTATTTGAGTGTTTAAACAAAAGATGTATAAAAACCTTGCTTTGGTCGTTCAGTGATTTTAGACACCCATTTGTCATCTGAGGGGTTCTCGTTTGTGGCTCTTTCTCTCCTGCACATGCTAAATTATGGGTATTTTGGAAATTTTAGGACTTCTACCTAAAGGACACCTATCTGTGACTCATTTTCTAGAATTCCTATGTTTTTAGAATTTAAAAAGAGGGATAACTCTTAAAAGAGGATTTTTCTTCCATTTTTTTTGAGGGGGGGGGGCATTTTCTCTAGATTCGGGAAGTAAGAGTTGGAATTCAACTCCAACTCTAACCTAAGTATAAAACCTAAAAATCTAAGGTGTTCTAAAGGGGAAGGGGGAATCACTTTTACAAAGAGCCACTTTAGAGAAAAAGAAAAACTAATTTCTTTCTCTCTCTAAGATTTCATTGCTCTAACAATCTCGTTGATTTAAAACACACAAATAAATTTCATTGGATTTTTTTTAAAAAAAATAAATTGGAGTGGAGATCTGGACTATAAGAATTTCAGAGTCAGAATATCCACTAAGGGTAATATTTGAGGCTCATTTGTACTTTTTCTCTTTAGAATTTCCATATAGGGTTATATGTGGTTATTTGTTTCAAATAAACATGTTTAAATGTTGTGTTTGTGTGATTCACATGTCTAGAATTTGTTGAGATAGAAATCTGGATCAAAAAGCATGTAAAGGCATGATTAGAATTAAGATTCCTCCTTTGTTATAGTTAAGCTTTTTTCTCTATTATTGTAATTCTCTACTTTTGATATGTTTTATTGAATCTCCTGCCTGATTTGATGTTATAATATTGTTTTGGTATGATTTAGCACCTAATAATTGCATATTTAGGGTCAAAATATACTTTGTATAATTTTTGATGTTTTTGGCTTTAAAGCTCTATATCATATTCTATCTAGTGAGTGATGGATACGAAGAAAACTCGATGGACACCCATCTATCAAACTGATAGACAGGACATTATGAGCCATCTTCTCGTCCCGTCCCTTACCTAGTCTTAGGTCGTCCCTCACCTATTTAAGGACATTCGTGGCTATTTTTTGGCATTTTTTGTTATATTTTGAAGTATTTTATGATATTTATGTTACTTATTTGTTTTCCATGGTATTAGTACATTATTTCATGTTATTTGACTCTGTATAGTTTGGTTCTATACTGTGCAATTTGATTACATAATTATCTTTATTGTATTTTTTATAATACTAATTTATATGCTTTTTTGTGTGGTTTTTTTTAGTGTGTAATTCCTTTACCTTTAGAGGATTATGTATGGTTTTTCGCATTAGGAATCATGCTCCCTATTGGATGACCACCCTTAGCCTATCTGATTATCTCGCTTGACCTCTTTCTTATCATTCTATTTATTTATTACCTTATTTTTATTTAGTTATTATTTATTTTGTATTTATTCATTTATTTGGTATTTTTGAATGTATTTTTTCTTTTGGGGATGTAATAGTTAGTAAAAAAGGGCTTTTTATACACGTTAAAAGTAAAAGGCAATAAAAATGTTTGTTATTAAATTAATTGTCTTTTTCTTTAAAACTTGGACCAATGTCTAATTTTTCATTCAAAGTCGACCAAAAAAATAAAATTAATTTTTTGTAAAATATGCATGAGGGAACAAATGTTCCCAATTCAAACAAATGCCTGAATTTATGTATGTATATTACTTTACTTTTGTTTTTGGACAATTTGCCTCTATAATAAGTTTAAGTAGTTGATTTATTTATTTATTCCATTTCATGATTGATTGGGATGCTTATTTAATTCTTAAGCCTTTGTATTATGTTAAAGAGGAGAGGGGTTTAAGTATAAAACTCAATTATAAAATAACACCTAACCAAGATACCTAATAAGAATGATGTCCTAAACATCAATCCCTATTTTGGCATCAAAAGGTCGAGATTCATTTCCTGATGTTCTGTTGGGTGGCGACTCTATGACACTTACCACTTTTAGGCCCATAAGTAGACACCTTCATGGGTTGACTACCAACAATAATTTTGGCTTGATCCTTTTTTATTGTGAAGTAGCCAATTTATAAGTTAAAGTGAGCCTCTTTTGGTCTTGGACCCTAAAAGCGGGCCTCCGAGAGCGAACCCAAAAATCGAAGGATGGCTTTAGCACGTGTCATAGTGGTGACTCTACTAGGAATAATGAGAGCTTGATCTTAAAAGCATATTGGTTAAATTTTTTTTTATAATTGGGTTTTATTAATTAATCTTATCTCCTTTCTAAATTGTGTTTCTTGCATTCATCTTAGACTATTAGAATTAAGTCAAGCATCCTTTCTTTTAGCCCCAGTGTTATCTTGAAGTGCACCTTATGTTCACTCAATGTAGAGAGGTGTCAAGGAGACCCACCACCTCAAGTCTAGTACCAAATGGTATATAAAATGGTGATCCATCGATCATTATGCTTGTGATGAGCTAAACTTATTAGTAGGGACCATGCTTAGGTAGCCCTAAAGTTTCATTACCCTTGACTCAAGCTCATGTAATGACAATAGCAACTTCCACTAGGTTGTATAACCATAATAATCTTTTGTTTGCTATGTGGACCTTTATGTATTGACCAAAGTCAAAAAAATTAGGAGGGTACCAGTCAAAGGCTATTATGCCTCGGTGGGCCCAACCCGATCTATATGAGTTAGCCAAAATATGTAAAGGTCAAAACCCATATGCCTGCACTTTTTAATTAAGAGAGGTTATGCTGCCATTTTTTTATCGTACACCATACACATCTATTAGGTACCCTATTGACCCATGGGCTAAGCCTACATGGAAAAAAGACTATGCAACCTCCTATGTGGGAGTAATAAAGTTGGAAGGCTATTGTTATGCTTGTGTGTGGTTGTGATTGATGCCTAGCCAAAACATACATTGCATCAATACATCATGTATATACCATGCCTATGCATCACTCTTAACACCTGATTTTTGAGGCCATTATAGACTTATCTAGGTGGTTCAGAGCGTTAGACGGTCACCTAGTTTAAAGATCTATATATAGGCTATTAAGATCAAATTCAAGTTCAAACTTAGGTTCATTGGTCAATTTTGAGTTAGGTTTAAGTCAGTTGTCAGAAAGAAGTCAAGAAATAAGTTTAGATATAGAAAATGAAAGATTGAATGAGACTGGAAAGGGAAATGAGACTGCGAGATAATTAATGACACAATAACAAGGTTTTTATTCCTAAGGGAAAGGCCAAATGTTAACCCTTATTGGGCCTTTAACAGTGCAGGATAATTTAGACCGGAGATTAGATAGGCACCCATAAGAGTTTGAGCAAAGGATGTTGGCTATGATTGGTGGAATAGAGCTTCTGTAACACCAAATGTTAGAACTCAGCCTATAGCACTCTTTTGTGAGACAGCAAAGCCAACGCATGTTGGGAACGCTGTAATAGCTGATGTTACTATGCTTTGAGATCTACCAAGGAGAGAAAGGTGGCATGATCTTAAAGATGATTTCATAAAAGAGGAGGATGAAGAATGATAACTTCAATTCAGTGTCTAGTTTTTAGTCAATTTTAGTATAGTTTTAAGTGTCTTTTTTAGTATTTTTTGCTTTATTTTGTTTGAATTCAATAATTTCTGTCCAAATTTAGTAAATCTTATCTTTTATGTCTTTTGGAGGACTTTTGATGGGTTTCTATGCTTAAATGCAAATTTTACAGGTACCTCACGGTCAATAAGTTTTGAGTGCTAACCGTGACCTAGTGCTTCATGATAAAATACACCATTTCAATTATGCCACAGTCAACATAAATTATGTGCTTAGCTTGACTTAGCCAATTTTTAGTCCAGAACCAAGAAGAGAAGACTTCACGATCAATAGTAATTGTGTACTGATTGTGAGGTATGTAGACTTCAATCCCAAATGCAAGGGAACAATATGTCACGATTAATAGAAAAGGAGTGTTAACCGTAAGGTTTGCATTTTTCAGTCTAGAAGCAAATCAAGGAGTATGTCACGATCACTATGAAAAGAGTACTGACCATGACCCATCTTAGTCTAAAGATAGAATTTTAGCATGTCAGGGTCAGCAGGGATTCACTACTGACTGTGACCCCTATCGGGCCTATATATACTAGATTTTCCTATTTGGCACAGATCTATAATTTTCTAGATCTAGGGTTTCTTTATTATTTTTTTTTTGTTATTTCATTTCTTCTACTTAGTGTATAGTTTTATACTTGCAAATAGGTTAGATTTGTACCAAAATGCATAGATTAAACAAAAATACATAGATTATATACTTAGTTTTTTCCATTTAAAACTCATTTTCATTAGAGATTTGGAGAAGAAGACTAAAAAAGCTTGGGTTCCAACCAAGAGTTCTTCCTTACATAAATTTCTAGGTTTTTTCTATCCTTTTCTTTTTTGATCTTATAATGGGTAGTGACTAGTTAGCTAGTTGTTTAGGGGATCTTTGAATCCCCTATCTTTAATGTGAATATTGAATATTTTTGAGTTTATAAATAGATGAAAGGTTTATTTTACTATTGCTTCATTGAAATTTTATGGGTTTTTGTTATTTTGAGTGATTTTCTAGATTTGGATGGATAATTTTATCATATTATCTTTTTTGGATGCTTTGCTTGAATGATTGAATGCCATAGATGTTCTACCTCTTATCTTTTATCATGATTGCTATGATTTTGAGATTTCTCCAAAATGGGACTTGATGAGTTGCATATTTTATGATTTTAGAGCTAAAGTTTGGAGTAAAATAGATAGGTTTGAGGTTGTTTGGCTCCAGAATGGGAAAGCAAACCGAACCTAGGATGTTAGACCCATGCTTAGGCTAATCATAGGACTTGCTCCAGAATGGAACATTTTATGATTAGAGTAGCTTGCTCCAGAATGGGACACTTGGGTATAAAGGGTTATCCTAAATTCATCTATATAATTTATTGATTAAATTAATTCAAATTTGGGTATGGGGAGGATGAGTGAACCTATACAACATTTTTTTTTGCCATATTCATTTTTAACTAGTTTAATATTTTGATTACTTGACTTATATAAAATTCCTGCAAATTACAATTATTTTAACTTTTATTTTCTGGATTTTAAATAGTTGACAGTGTAACACACAACAAAATTTTAGGAATTCTTTAGTATACACTTAATTGTCATTGGTTGCACCTACAATCCCTTGGGTACAATATTCGTGGATCTTAAATTGAGCATTCTATATCACTTGTCAATTCAGTACACTTGCTAAGGTCACATCAAGTTTTTGGCGCCATTGCTGGGGTTTGGCGTGTTTGTTAGTTTTGATTGTTATTTGTATGTGTTTTCTTTTTCTTATTTTATTTTTTTAAATTCTTTTTAGGTGTTTCATAATGTATGCACAGGCTAAGACAAGAACAACTTGCACCCTATGACCCTAAAATCAAAAGGACTTTACATCAAATAAGGAGAGCCAATAGAGAAAACAACATGACTTTGGATCCTCCTATTGGTGAAATTCCTTCAAAGGATGAAAAAGTGCCAAGGGCACCAGATGAAATTCCTGGTAGATAAAGAGAGGAGATACCTAGGTAGAGGACTATTAGAGATTATACTATGCCTAGATGGAATGAACACCATAGGACAATTGTGTTGCCTAGAGGTGTGCAATTTGAGCTTAAACTAGCAACCATTACCATGGTGCAAAGAAACCAGTTCTCTAGGTCAAAATTAGAAGATCCTTATCAACATCTTGACATATTTTTTTAGGTTAGCAACACTATTTAGATTATGGGTATTACAACCGATATAATTCGGTTCAAATTATTTCCCTTCAAATTCATTGGAAAAGCGAGGGATTGGATTCAAATGTTACCAAGTCAATCAATTTAGACATGGGAACAGTTACAAGAGAAATTTCTGATAATATTTTTCCCTTAAACTAAAATAACAAGTATTCGTAACAATATTATGAATTTTTTCCAAATGAATGAAGAGCCCTTCCATGAGGCTTGAGAGAGGTTTAGGAGGCTATTAAAGAGTTGTTCGCATTATGAAGTAGTAGTTTATTAGTTGATGACAATTTTCTATACAGGGGTAAATCCACCTATAAGGTCACTCCTAGATGCAGCATCTGGTTGTTTGTTCATGAATAAGTTCCTGGAAGAAGCCTTTCATTTGTTAGATGAGATGGAAGTAAATGATTCACAATGGGCAACCCCAAAAGCAATTCCAAAAAGGAAAGGTGTACACAACGTTGATGAAATTGCAATGTTAAAGGCACAATTAAAGCTGATGAGGAAGGAATTAAGTAGATTAAAAGTACAAAATGTAGCTACAATTTCTCAAGATTGTGTAGTATATGAGAGCGGACCATATGGACAAGATAGTGGAGCTATGGGGGATGTTAATACAGTAGGAGATTATAGAAGAAATGACCTCTATAGCAATACATACAATCAAGGTTGGAGAAACCACCCAAATTTTGCTTGGAAAGAGGGACATTAGAATGCTTTATCATCTCAACCCCAAGTAAGAGCTCCCTTCAACCAAAATGTCAATCATAACCATAGCCAATCTTATCAAACATAAGTGACAACCCATTACCAAGCTCTATATCCATCGCACCATCATCAAAACCAAGGTTTAAATCAAGGCCAACACTCAAACTATAATCAAGCATACCACTCACTAGGGTTCCAACTAAGACCACCCATTCAAGAGAAGAAATCAAATTTGGAAGATATGTTTGCCAGCTTTATGAATAGCCAGCTACAATTTATGTCAGACCAAGAGACAAGTGGAAATCTCAAGAACAATGGAATAAAAACCAAGACGCTTTTATGAGGAACTTGGAAACACAAATTGGACAATTGGTAAATTCTTTATCCATAAGACCAACTAGGGTTTTCCCATCAAATGTCAACTGTAAACCAAAGGAGGAAGGCAAGACGATCACACTAAGGAGTGGCAAGGAGGTAAAATAAGGATAAGACAAAGGTAAGTCATCTATGCCATCATCATCAAATATGGAGGAGCCGACACGATAGGTAAGTGACTTTAACCTAAACGTAGAGGTGCATGTAGATGCTCCTAGTACTGATAAGGGTAAGAACATAGTGAATTCTAATATAGAGGATCTTGACATAAATAGGTTGCCTTTTCCTGCTATAGCTAGGATAGAAAAGAAAAATGAGCAATTGGCTAAATTCCTAAAGATGTTTAAGAAATTGCATATCAACTTGCCTTTTGCTGAAGCTTTAGCTCATATGCCCAACTATGCTATATTTATAAAAGAACTTTGTTGTAACAAAAAGAAATTAAAAGGGTGTGGAACTATGCAACTAATAGAGAATTGTAGTGTTATCATTATGAACAAGATTTTTAAGAAATTGAAAGATCCAGGTAGTTTCACTTTACCCTATAAGATTGGTGAAACCTTTGTTAGAAATGCCTGGTGTCACCTAGGGGCTAGTATTAATTTGATACCATATTCTATTTGTAGGAAATTGAACATAAGGGATCTCAAGGAGACAGGTATGAGGCTCCAGCTAAAAGATAGGTCAGTAAGGAAACCGAAAAAAGTGATAGAGGACTTGTTGGTAAAGGTAGGAAAATTTATTTTTCTCGTAGATTTCATAGTGATGGAGATGAAAGAGGACATGAGAGTGCCATTAATTGTAGGGAGACCATTTTTTAACACGGCAAAAGCCTTGATCAATGTGCATGGTCAAAAGGTCACCCTCAAGTTAGTAGTGGATATGAACAAGGCTCAAAAATATCTATCAAGTAATTTGGAGGAGTCTATTTACTTTGTGGACGAGGTGCAAGAATGTGTAGAGGAAACTCAAGAGAAGGTATTGATAGATGACCCATTGAAGCTGATTTTAATGCATTCCTTGGAGAATAAAGAGTTAGATGAGGTGGAAAAAGAGATGGTAGCTACAGTATAAAAGGAGAGTGGAAAAGTTATGCATGATTTTGAATTGATGGTTGACAAAGTGCTTTCCACCATTATTGATAATAACCCTAGGTGCTCCATATCGGGTGAATATATATTTTCTTAAGAATTCTAGCACTACTCTAGCATCACAAGTCCTAATGGCAATAACTTCTACCCATTTACTGACATAATCTATAGCCACTAATTTATATTCAAACTTATAAGACACTGAAAAAGGTCCCATCATGTCTACTCTCTACACATCAAATAGTTTTACGTCAAGCACGTTAGTCAATGACATTTTATCCCTCCTAGATATATTGCCTAGTCTTTGACATCTATCTCAAGATTGAATAAAAATTTTGACATCACTAAACATAGTAGGCCAATAAAATCTAGATTGAAGAATTTTCAATACCGTCCTATTTGGTCCATGATATCCATTGGCTTCTCTACTATGACATGTACTGATGATTTCCTCTTGCTCCTCTTTAGAAATACATCTTCTTAACACTTGGTCAACACACAATTTGAAAAGGTAAGGGTCATCCCATATGTAATGTCTTTCATCAACCTTCAGCTTCTTTCTTTGTTGCCATGCATAATCATTCGGCACAAAACTACCTGCAAGATAGCTAAGTCAGCAAACCATGGGATGGCAACCTCACAAACATACACTGCACTTATGTATTCATTGGGAAATAAGTCTAGGATTTATCCCTTCTCGATATGCTCGTGCTCGTGACTTGACAAATGATCCGCCACAAAATTCTCTATCCCCTTTTTGTCCTTGATTTCAAAGTCAAACTCTTGCAAAAGAAGCACCCATCTAATCAACATTGGCTTGGATTCCTTCTTAAAGAAAAGATGTCTCAATGTTGCATGATTAGACCACACAACAATTTTAGCACCAAGGAGAGAGGATCTAAATTTCTCAAAAGCAAAAACTATGGCAAGAAGTGTTTTTTTTTTTGTCATGGTGTAGTTGACTTTGGCTCCTGTCAAGGTATGGCTTGCATAATAAATGGTATAAAATACCTTCTCCTTCCTCTATCCTAGCACAACTCCTACTACAAAATCGCTTGCATCACACATTAATTCAAATGGAAGGCTTCAATCCAGAGAAAAAATCACTAGAGCTGAAATAAGTCTTTGTTTCAATGTGTTAAATATCTGTAAACACTCATTAGTGAAATGAAATGGAGCATCTTTCATTAACCAATTTGAAAAAGGTTTAGCAATTTTAAAGAGGTCTTTAATAAACCTACGATAAAATCTTACATGCCCTAGAAAGCTCTTAATACCTTTGACAGTAGTTGGATGTGTGAGTTTTTCAATTACTTATACCTTGTCCCTATCAACTTTTATCCCCTTCATAGATATCTTGTGTCTTAAAACAATACCTTCCCTCATCATAAAATGGCATTTCTCCTAATTGAATACTAAGTTAGTCTTCTCACACCTACCTATTACCAAATCAAGATGCCTTAGATAGTTCTTGATGTCCCTTTCATAAATAGTGAAGTCATTTATGAACACCTCCATAAATTTCTCTATGAAGTCATGGAATATTGCCATCATACACTGCTGAAACATAGCCGATGCATTGTATAATCTGAAAGGCATTATCTTATATGCAAAAGTGTCATATAGGTAGGTCAAAGTTGTTTTCTCTTGATCCTCAAAGGCTATGGGGATTTGCAAATACCACGAATATCCATCTAGAAAGCAGTAAAACCTATTCCTTTGCTAACCTCTCTAGCATTTGGTTAATAAATGGCAAGGGGAAGTGGTCTTTCCTACTTGCATTATTTAACCTCTTATAATCGATGCACTCTCCAACCCGTAACCATACAAGTCGAAATAAGATCATTATGCTCATTCGCTATCGCTGTCATTCCTCCTTTTTTAGGAACACACTATACTGGGCTCACCCAACTACTATGAGAGATAGAAAAGATTATACCTACATCTAGAAATTTCAAAACCTCTTTCTTGACTACCTCTTGCATTGCCAAATTTAATCTTCTTTGAGGCTGCACAACTGGCTTGCAATCCTCTTCCATCGGGATGTTGTGTGTGCAATAGCTTGGGCTGATTCTATTAAGATCTGATATCTCTCATCCTATTGCTTTCTTGTGCTTCCTTAGCACTTTTATCAACAGCTCTTCTTTAACACCTATCAAAATAAAAGATATTATCACTGGTTTTGTTCCATCTTCCAAAAATACATATTTCAAATGAGAGGGAAGGGGTTTGAGTTTGGTTTTTAAATCTCCCTTTTATAGCTCAAACCCTTCTTTATTTTGATCCTCTTCTTCACACTCTTTCTCCAGCTCTCTCACAATCTTGCTTTCATTTTTTATCGAATCCCCTTCTACAATCGAATGCATCAAGCAACTCTTCAATGGGTCATCTAGCAAGATTTTCTCTTGCAATTCTTACCTACAATCCTTAATAGCATCCATAAAGCATTACAATTCCTAAAATTCATATGACAGATGATTCATCACCTTGTTTACATCAAAAATCATCTTTTCATCCTTGAATCTAAAGGTCACGATCTATCTGTGTAAATCTATCAGTGCTCTAGCTCTGTTTAGGAACAGTCTTCCTACAATGAGTGGCACTTTCCTATCCTTATCCATGTCTATGACCACAAAGTATACTAGGAATATAAAGTTGCCCACTTTGACCAGTAAATCCTCTATAATTCCCTTAGGATACTTGACCGAACAGTCTGCCAATTAAAGTGTCATCCTAGTCTCCTTAATGTCACCTAGCTTTAATTTCCTACATATAAAATATGGCTTTAGATTTGTGCTTGCTTCCAAATCACATAATGCATTTCCTACAAAATTTTCCCTAGTTCACAGGGTAGTGTAAAACTCCCTAGGTCCTCTAATTTAGCTAGGATTTTATTTGTGAGAATAGCATTACAACTCTCAAACAACTGAACAATACCTATCCCTTCTAGTTTCTTTTTTTTTTAGCACAAATATTTCATGAAGTTTTCATATTTTGGCACATGGAGTAAAGCTTCAGCAAATGGTAAGTCATCAAACAATTTCTTAAACATATTTAAGAACTTCTCTAATTGCTCATTATTTCTCTCTTTCTTAGCTAGTAAAGGGAATGGTAAATGTGATACATCAAATGGTAAACGAGAGTTGATGATGGCCTTGCCCTTATCTTTTGACTTTGGAACCTCTTCCACATGTTTAGAGTTAGAATCACATACCTCCGTTGTCGGCTCCACCACTTTAGGAGAAGATGAAGATGTACCTTGTTCAGCTCCTTGGACTTTTTTACCACTCCTTAGAGTGATAGCTTTGGCCTCTTCTTTGGGATTTCAGTTAACATTAGAAGGAAATGTGTCGTACTGCCTTGTAGAGATTGAATTGGCCAATTGCCCTATTTGCATCTCTAAGTTCCTCATGGTTGTATCTTGGTTCCTATTCCACTATTATTGTGACTTCCACCTTATATCTTGGCTAGATATGAATTGGGTTTGGCTAGACATGAAGCTAACAAACATATCCTCTAGATTTGGTTTCTTATCTTGTGGTAGGGGTGGTCTAGCTTGGAATCCAGGTGGTTAAAAGCGTGTTTGGTAGGCTTAAAATGCTTGGTATAGTGCTTGGAAATGAGTGTTTACTACTGGAGGTTGGTATTATTGATGGCAACTTTGGTTGTGGCTACCTTGAGCATATGGAGGTGCATTGAAAGGGATTCTTAACTGGGTATTTGAAGTGGAAGTTTGGTTACCCTCGCTCTATGAAAAATTGGGGTGATTCGTCCACCAAGGATTGTAATGGCTACTAAATAGATCATTTCTCTTAAAATCATGTAAAGCATTCACTTTTCCCATTCCTTAAGTGTAGAGTTCAATTGCCTTTGATTTATTCCCTAGGTGACCTCCTTCAATTGCACTCATATCTTGAGAAATTGCTGAAACATTTTGAATTTTCAGACCATTGAGCTCTTTCTTTAATAATTCCATTTAAGCCTGTAACATAGCAACCTCGTCTATGCTATAAACTCCTTATCTCTTGGTAAGTGCCCTTATGTTGGCCCATTGAGCTTTGTTCATTGCTATCTCATCAAAAAGCAATAATGCCTCTTCAGGAATTTTGTTCATGAAGCTACCTCTAGACGTTGCATCCAATAGAGATCTTATGTTGAGGTTGCACGATGCATAGAATGTTAACATCAATTGGTGCATTACAATTTCATGGTGTGGATAGCTTTTCAACAATCTCCAAAACCTTTCCATTATTCACTCAATTGCTAGAAATTATAGATGTTGTTCCTTATACTAGCTATCTTTATAGGTGGAAAAAACCAAACCATAAATTTTTCTTGCATTTGTTCCCATGATCAGATGGATTGACTCGAAAGCATAGACAACCAATCTCTTTCTTTCCCTATGAGTGTGAAGGGAAAGAGCTTTAGCCGTATAACATCCATTGATACCCTTTGTATTTGGACCATGTCACTTATCTCTAGAAAGATATCCAAATGTTGCACCAGGTTCTTGATCTCTAATCCTAAAAATTATCTCCTTTGAACCATAGTGATTATTGCTAGTTTTAGCTTCAAATATTGTTGACAAGGCAGCACTACCGTCCTATGTTCCTCATTCCACCTTGGAGTGGCATAATCTTGAATGGTCATTAGTCTTTGACCATCTTGATTTCTCTCATGCTGTTTCCCTTCTTCTTATTCATTCTCAAGAGGCACATCAAGATTTGGTGGATCATCCATGTCTCTAAATTGATTTTTTCTTCTTTTTCGATGCAAGTTCTCTCGATTTCAAGTTCAACTAGTGCTAGATGTTGCTACAAATGCAATCTATTCATACACCAATTTCACTTGAAAAAAATAGGCAAACAAAAGTAAATAAAAGAAAAACACATAAAAACAACCAATTAGATATGCAATTAAGCACCCCAAAATCCCTGACAATGGCGGTAAAAACTTGTTCGCAATCTCAGCAAGTGCACTGAATCGACAAGTAATATAGGAGAATATATTTAAAAACCCAAAATATGTGTTGAAATTTGCCATGTGTATTTTGATGTGAGTTATATCTAAAAAATTTTAACAATTAAAATAAAGGTAAGCTAACCAAAAAATGTAAGATAAGCAAGTATAGTAAAAACAAAGTATAAAAGTGTGGATAAAAACAGTGACTAAAAATGCTGCTTGGAAATCAAATCCTCCCCATACCTAATGTAAGATTCATTTTAACATAAAATTATATATTTCAGATATGGATGACCCACCTAAACCTAAGTTTTCCATTTCGGAGCCAACTATTCTAACAACCAATTTCCCATTTCAAAGCCAATCTAATAGTTAGCTTAAGCACAAGTCCATAAATCTTAGATATGAATTGGTTTCCCATTCTGAAGCCAACCAACTAACTACCCATTCATTTTTCTCCCTATTTCAGGATCTATAACATATTAACTCTAGATCTAATAACCCCCATTCCAAAATTGCCATCAAATATATAATAAATGCATGTAAAAAAACATACACAATATCTACTTCAAACAAGCATAAATCCATTAGCTTGAATAAGATTAACAGCATAAATACTTGAATAAAATCAATATCAAGATAAGTGCAAGGGAAAAGAAACATTTGTAAATATATTTCATCAAATGAGTTCATTATCTTACATAGATATGGGGATTCAAAGATCCCCAAACAACTAGAAGACTACTTACTATACATAGTATAAAAAGCAAAGACAAATGAAGAAAAAACTCTTAAACCCATTTTTAAAGATAGATCTAAAGTTGGAGCAACTCCTTCTCTTTAATCCAAGTTGAACTTGATTGAAAACTAAAACTATAAATGTTGCAACCTAAGCTAAATTTATAGTATTTTTGTATTGTAAGTGTAAAACCCTAATAAAAATGAAGTTTTTACAAGTAAAAGAAAAGTATAAAACCCTAGAGATATGTAGAAAGAGTTATTACATACTAGAGCTAAAAACTATTGAAAGAACTTAAAAATTCCTCATTGAACCAAACAAAATGCAACCTTTATAATGTTTACAAAGGCATACGGTGGAGACACTTTAGTCTCTACCATATACAATCGATTAAAATAGTATTGTAACAGTGGTATACGGCGAAGACACTTTGGTCTCAACCGTGTACAATTAGTTAAAATAGTATTATAGCAATGGTACATAACGGGGACACTTTGGTCTAAGTTATGTACACACTTTTGGACTAAACTGCTTTGAATTATGCTTAGCACATGGCAGAGACACTTTGGTCTCTACTGTGTACTTTAATGAAATGGTGTGAATTGGTAATTCTGCAAGGCACATAACTCAGACCAAAGTGTCTTGCTGTGTGCAAGTCAAAATTTTTACACAAAAGAAAAATTACATGATTTAGCACACTAAAACTTCATAAATCTCAATATTATCCTATTTGGCACAAAAAGAGGAATTTAACACATGAAACATAAAAAACACACAAAACGAGACACAAATACAGATAAAAATATACTGAAAATAAACACTAAATCAGACTTATCAATGTTCAAGCGGGCTAAATTGATAAATTGCAAGAGAACATTGAGGCTATTTGGCTCAATCAAGAGCATTTCATTCGGCATTTTTGGGAGCATTTTCAACCACCACCACCTTCTCCGCACCCACCATAGTGAGCTAAAAATTTTGCTACCTTGTTGAGGACAACAAGATTTTTGAAGGAAGTAGAGCTTAGTTGAGCTCGTTTTTGCTATGTGATTCAAGAATTTTTTGAATGATCTCACAACCCCTTTTGTTCATAAATTATCTTAATTTTTATTTTTTTTGTTTTTATTTAGGCTAAAGGTTGAAATTAGTCCCTAAAGTTTGGTAAAAATTATAATTTAGACTCCAAATTTCCATTTGATTCAATGTCACCCTTAATTTTTAAAAATTGGGCCAATTTGGCACCTAAAATAACGATTGGCACTCAAGATTTGAGACGTGTCACTCAAGGATTGGACCAATTTTTTTAGGGGCCAAATTGCTCTAATTTTCAAACTTCAGGGATGACATTGTACCAAATGAAACTTTAGGGACTACATTACCCATTTTGTCAAATATTAGGGACCAAATTGCACCTTTAGCCTTTTATTTATATTGTTTTATTTTCATTTTAGTTTGTTTTTTTTCATTATTTAATTGTAGCACTTTATTTTGGTTAATTTTATAATTCTGTGTTATGTAGTTATTTTTATGTTTTGGTTCTTTTATCTTTATTTCACCTTTTTAAATTAATTTATTTAGTTTTTTTTTCAATTTTTATGTTGGTTGCATAAGTTTAGTTTGTTTTATCATGTAGCTTGTAGTTAGTTTAGTTCGCCCAATTTTATTTCTGAACTTAAACTTTAACTTAGAATTGTGTAAGGTTTATAATCCTGTTTAGCATTAAGACAGTTATGTTGTTTGATGAAATTTTAGCTAAGTTAGTGTTCAACTTGAGCATATTTGTTAGTTTCCAAATGTTGTACACAAAGACCAGTTTTTAAATTAAAAGAAAAACCAGCGCATGAAGGTAGTCAAGTTAGGATTTTTAGAGCACTAAAACCTTTCTCATCACCCTTCAAAGCATTAAAACAACTCAAACAAGTTAGGATATGATTTAGGCAAATTTTTCTTATTTAGTCATTTGAAAAGGCATTTCACCTACCCTTTTGTACACTTTATCCTTTATTAGCCCTTTTGAGCCTTATGAGGCATGCTTAAAGGGTGTTATAATTAATTTTATTATTACACACATCTTTTCACCCTGTAACCTAAAAGCATTTATCTTCCTTTCTAAGAATTGGCCATTTTAGGAATGGGATTGATCACTTTTCATTGGTACTTAAGTGGATATAGGTCATTAAAAGAAATTTAATTGAGGATGTTGTCAAAAGTAGAAATGTAGAAGTGATTTTTGGGAATCAAAATTGTTGGATACCCCTTGCTATGTTAAGTATAGCTAACGAAAGTTTGTTTTTTAGTAAAAAAAAAGTTTGAATCAACAAGCTTTTAAGTATGGAGTATTTTTAATAGAGAGTAAAAGGGTATGAACTCTCAATTTGATTAAGTTGTGAAAAGAAGAGGAAATTAGAAGAGGCATTTCTCTTTTGTACTTTAATGTTCTACATTCATGTATAATCAAATTTAGATAACTTTGGTAATACTATTGTGGGTGAAGTTTATTAGAAGGAGAATGTTGGTTTACTAAATTAGAAAGTGGCTATTCTTTTTTCTTATCTTCAACCATTTTCTTATTAGCCTTTACCCTAACCACATTATAACAAAATTGAAGTCCTAATGATTCTATCTTGTATTGAGTTGTTTAGCAAAGATGACCTTAGGGTTCTAGTGCTAAAGGATAGGCTTATGGCAGATCTAGAGTTTCAAGTGTGAAACCAAATGTACATTTCAGTGTACATTAATTTTATAGCTTGGTTACTATATTGCACTAGAGTTTTGGTTTTGAAAATACTTGAAATGTTTTGGCCTTGCACACATACATGGAAACTTTCTTATATTCTCTTGTTTGATTCTATCTTGATTAAGGTACCATAAACTGCTGCTTTCAATTGTTGATCTTGGCTTTGAACTACATGATTCTTAGTTTAGAGTTTGAAGAGTTTGGAAATGTCATTTGTTCAATTTTGCTTGAGGGCGAGCAAAAGCTAAGTGTGGGGTATTTGACAGTCCCAAATTATACCTATATTTTAATGTGTTATGTAGTTTATTTAATGTTAATTTAGGTGTTTTATGTTTAAATTTATTGTGTTTTAAAAATCTAGAGTTTAAAGTTTTGTTTTGTTTATTTTGCAGGTTTAAAAGGTTAATTTCAAAAATCAACCGAGCTGGGACAATTCTTTGGCTTAGTCAGGTCAGTTAAAGCTTATTTTATTCAGTCTATATCCAAATAACCCGGCTAAGATAGTCTGGTGGACCCATCGAGTAACTTTAAGTAAGGGAAATAGATTTATGTGACTTGACTAGGTCACTTTTTGGTCCCACCAAGTCAACTTGATAGAATGTGCAAAAATTGGAAGTTTTTGACAAATCTAAGTCTTTTTGTGGCAGCTGGACTTCTACAAAATTAGGTCTTTTAGTGTTTCTAAAGGAGATATCATTAGTTAGCCAGATTTCTCTTAAAAGAGACTTAGTTTTGTTCATTCAAGTTCAATTCTTTAGCTTAGTTTTATCCTCCTAGGATTTATCTAAACTTGTTCTTTGCTGGTTTTCAATAGGAGAAGATCAAGTCAGAAATTCTCTTATGAGTATAGTGTTTGATTTATCATTCTTTTATTTGTTTTCGATTATGAACAGTGAGTAGTTTCTTACTTTTGTTGAGGGAAACTTGAACCCTTGTTTTCTTACTGTATTGACTCTCGACTAAGCTTAATTTCAATATAAGTTTGTTATTTCATAATTCTTTTGCTCAATTTTATCTTTGATTATGGTTCAAATTATGTTTAATGTATTGAATAGATGGTTGAATGTGAATTTGATTTATGATCGATGATATGCATGCTCTTATTGTGTTCTGAAAATTGAGACAGGGATTTTATGATCACAAGTATATCAAGTTTAAGAATTTGAATTATGAATAGATGGAAGCTAAGTTTCCCGAAAGAAGATTTAACTAAAATTTAGGAATCTAAAACCAGAAGTTTATGCTAGATATTTGATTGCCCTTAATCAAGGAATCTAATACTATAAAGGATATTCTAAATAAGATATCTGAATTTAATTCAGTTTTCCATAACAAGATTGTATTATTTTGAATCGAGTCAATTTTAGTAGGAGACAAAGTGGATAGTTCCCTTAGCAAAAGTGTTTGAGTCATTGATTTTTATCACCAATTTAATTAATTTCTAGTTTTAATTGATTTTAGTTCAATCCTTGTGTTCAATTTATTTAACTATTTAAATTAATTTAGTTTAATTAATAATTACCTTCTAAAACTTAGAAAATTCTTTCACACATTATTTATTCCAAAATTTGAAATTCAGAATCCCTTAGGTATGATATTTAAGGGTTTTAATTATATTTTTCTATATTATTTGCCGATTTAGTACACTTGTTAGACACCGATCAGTTCTCAATGTGGATGGAGTCCTATGTCAATCCAAATTAGGGTTGGATAACTAGATAATGATATAATTCTCTTCCTATTTTGTTAGAATTAGAGTCATTAAAGGATTGCATTGCTAGCTAAAGATAGCAAAAGTCCCTAGGAACATTATTCTTAGGTTCCAAACCTTGAGCTTGGATAAGAGCTATGTTATATTAACCAAACTATTTATGTAGAGGTAGGCAAGCTATGCAAATTAGTTTGGTTAATCCGGACTGTTCATAGAGTCTTGTTATCATAAGTCCCCTTTTAATGTATGGCATTTATGTCGATGAGGTGTTTAGGCAGCAAACTGCTCTAAAAAGCCTCCCTGACTATTATTACCCTAATGTTTTGGGTAATTGGTAACAAATCATGTTAAGTAGCTTGAAAAGATCTGAACTACTCTCACTTAGGACAAACAATTCGGTTAAATTAGTTCGATTTAAGTTTGGAGGTTTGAAAACATCATGTTAACAGAATCCTTTAAGGATTCTAACTTCAACAAAATAAGAAGATCAACCTTCCTTATCCAGTCCTCCAATACAGGAAGAAAGAGTTCCTTCTTATATGAGACTCATAAACGTGTTCCAACTCTAGCCTATATAAAAACAATAAGTTATTCTCTTTTTCTCTCTCTCTCTGACTTTTACCCTTTCTTTATGGTTTTTCTAACTTAACCGTCGGTGTCTCTCCTATCAAAACCTCGCCAGAGTTTTGTGTTTTCAATTTACTTGTTGACCAGTAGCTCAAAATTTTCACAATCATCATTTTTGTTAGCGAGGCAATAACTGTGAAAATTTTGGGCTACTAGTCAACAAGTCACCTGAAAATACAAAACTTCGGTAGGGTTCCTACAGGGGAGACTTTGATGGTCAAGTCAGAAAACTGTGAAAAAGAGAATAAAAGTCTGAAAGAGAGAAAGAGAGAGAGAAAAGAGAATGCCTTACTATTTTTATATAGGACAGAGTTGGAACACTTTTATGAGTCCCATATAGGAAGGAACTCTTTCTTCTTGAATTGGAGGACTGGATAAGGAAGTTAATCTTCCTATTTTGTTAGAGTTAGAATCCTTAAAGTATTCTATTACAATAATATTTTAAAACCTTTAAGCTTATAACCGAACTGATTTAATCGAACTATTTATCCTAAGTGGGAGTAGTTCGGATCTTTTTGAGCTACTTAACATGTTTTGTTATCAGTAATATTGTTTATTTGATTTAATTTTCTTTTAGGACAATGGTTTAGTCCCAATTGTATAACCTGAGATCCTGCTCGATGGTGACAATGGGAATGAGAGAACCTTTGAAGTAGCTCAAAAGATGGGGTCAAAAAGAGTCTTCTACCTTGCTGAAAACAATGTCATGTTTGAAGGCATCCTTCTCAAGCCTAGCATGGTCACTCCTAGTGCGAAGTGCGAAGGGAGGGGGGCCTGGGTCTTCTCCTGAGCAAGTGGTTGATTACACTCTAAGCTCCTTCACTGAAGAATTCCTCCTATTGCCCCTAGAATTATTGTAACCATTTCGGACATATTGATATAAATATAATTAGTCCAATTTTAGCTACTAATTTATGTAATTTGTTATGGTTGGACAATTTTTATCCGGTGGTCAATCTGAAGTAAAGGCAACCTTGAACTTGAATGCGATGAACCAAGCTCCCAACCCATGGCATGTATCTTTCTCATCCGCAAGAGCGCTTGAAAACACTTAAAATGAGGACATGGGGAGGCAGACTTGAGAATGTGAAGGCAGCTTCAGATTCTCTGCTCGTCCAAGCAAAAGCTAACTCTCTTGTATGTTTAAGGAGGATGGGCATTATGATTAGAAAGATTTTTGTTCCTGTAGACATATTGTTAGTGTAAGCCCTAGCCCCAATGCATTGTAATAAAACACATCAATTAATAAAATGAGGCATTTGTTTTATCCATTGTATACCTGTGCATATCAATTGATAGAACTGTCCAAGAATGTTGTTTCAGTTTAAGTTATCATTTGTGAGGCACATGGTTGTAAGACCTTGAAACAAATGAGACTTCATTCTAAATATCCCTAGTCAGTCATTGTTATGGGAATAACAATGAATTAAGACTAGTATGCTCTCTCTGATATTATGAGTTCTGTCTTACGGATCATTAGGACAAGAGTGTCAATCAGAGATCATAGATACATGTTAAAGAACATGGTATCTGGATTCGATCCGCTCATGAGAACACTACATGGTACAAGTAATAAGTGTTTCTCATATGCAAGTTTTGTATCGGAGTTCTTAGACCTAAAATCTCTATGAAACTCTTTATGAATTAATGTGTGCTTTGACATACACCTAACGTGCTCGTAACAGAGTGACAAGTACGGGTATGCTTGGGTATGCATTGATTCATGTTAGAGAGCATGAGAGAAGTGAAGGGATTACCCCTCTCGATAAGAGAGGAAAATATTATCGGCCACTTGATCAGTGAACTGAGAAGTGTATGGCCATACCGAGATGAAATAATGAGTAATCATTATTTATCTGAGAGTTCAGTGTCACTGGAATATCAAGAAAGGAATTAATATATATAAGGATGACTAGTTCCATGCCTTACATTAATTCTGATATTTATGGGTAAGGGACTATGCAAAATTGCATTAGGCCACTAAATGCCATATGCATTTTCATTTAATTTGGAATGCTATAATATCTTGCTAGAGAATATATATAGCCTTTGAATTAATTTATTAATTCATTGCCAACATTAAATGGACATATAGGATCGTACACAAAGCATTGGGCTTATAATATTTAAATTAAGTATTGGGCATTAATTTGGGCTTTTAATTAAAGTCAAATTAATGTGTGTAATGGGTTATTAGATTGCTATTGGACCTTGGCCCATGAGAGAGAAAAATTCAGCCCATAAGGTTTAATTTCAATTAATTAAATGTCTTGTGTTAATTTAATTAATTGAGTATTAAAGCCTAAAGGATTTTAATTAAATTAATTCACTTGATAATTGGATGGTGTGGCCGAAATTCCAAGATAATGTCAATGGAATTTCGGCACATGATTAATTCTTTTATTAAGTGATTTAGTTAATTATTATGTCTTACATTTATCTTAGATTAAATCAAAAAGGATTATCTTGGATTAAATGTATTATTTTAAGGAGTTTTAATCAATATATATTTCTTAATTTAAAGAAGTGATAAAGGCTAAAATTAATTATCTCTAGATAATATTAATTATCTTAAGGTAGTGGTTTTTAGATTGATCACTTAAGAAAATGAAAAGAATATATATTGAGGGAGAAAAATCGTGAAACCCTAATAATTCTATGGTTTTGGCGTGAAACCCTAATTCTCTCTAAGGTTGGCGTGAACTTCATCTCTCTCTCTCTTAATTCTTTTGGTCCAATTTTTCACAAGGAGAAAGGATTTTTCCTCATTCTCTTGTGTTATTGGGTAGTAATAGCAATCTAAAGAAGTACAAAATAAGGTTTTGTAGCTTCAAACTATAGCCATTACACAATACCTTAAAAGAGAGCTAGCAATCTCGATTTTAAGCCGACGGTGCAATTGTGTGTGTGAGAATAGAGGGAGTGGCGTAAAAGGTTGTTCCTTGGCGTTGGTGATCAAGATCTAAGGTGGATAAAGTCATCTCGGTTGCTGGTCATCACCAAACTCAAGTTTTAAAAGGCATCAAAAGTTGTAAGTTTTTAAACCCTAAAATTGCATGTTTCGATTCTTGCTTTGGATTTGTATGGTATGTATGATGAAAAATTTTGTTTTTCCGCTGCGTTATCATCACATTTATACCATGTCATATTCCATCAGTGGTATCAGAGCTTAAACATGCTTAGTTTAGTGCTTTAGATGCATGAAAAAATTAATTAAAATCGTAATTATGAAAACATGCAAATCTGAAATTTTCTGTTTTGAGTTTTTTGCATTGTTTTGGTGTAAAAACGATTTTAATTGATAAGATAGGTATTATAATTAATATTACATGTTAATATACTGTCATAAGATGTTATTAGGGCTGGTAATGGTCGGATTTAATTATTTATACCTGATGGTACATGTTAATATTATAACTAGGTGCATTTGGCATGTTAATTGTAAGTTTAACAACTAGTTTTTAAATATTAAATGTAAAAACGTTTTTGGAATGTTTGTAAATGATTTGTAATGATTAAATATCAGGTCTGGACATTTTTTAAATTTGATTTTAATTCTGGTCCATGACAATTTAATTGATTAATTTTAAGATCACTCAAAACTATGTCTAGTTTGTGTTTGTTGCATGTTTAATCAACATTGTTTGTTTTGTTTTGATTAAAATGGTAAAAACACATTTAGATTAAAATGGTAAAGAATATTAAATCAATATTTATGACCTTATTTAATTTATTAAATGACTCATAAAATTTTTTTAAGTATTTGTGCATTTTTGTGGCATCACATAAGCATTAAACAACTAGTTTTGTTATTTGTTTGTTTTATATGCATGCCGTGTACCATGTATATATGTTCTTCATGATTTTGTGTTTTAATTCATGTTGGTACATATTATATGTATTTTTAATGTTTATGGGCTTGATGACATAAAATTAAAAATGGCAAAATTGGAAATTATACTAGAGTTGATTTATGGCACAAATCTAACTAGTTTGTGTTTTGGGCTTTTAAGAGAACTTATTCAATAAGAGGATTCGGTCCATTGGGCTTCGGTCCAGGCCCATCACGAGGTCATCTCTTAAAGGTTCAAGTACACAATTTTCATTAATGGGCTTGGCTAAATTAAATAAAATTGGACTTTGTTTTATCCATGAATGTTATGTATATTTATTTGCTAGTTTGGTGTGATGAATGGATATGCATGGTGCATTCATGGGCCCTGGGTTTTTGTAATTAAATATGGCCTGCGAGCCATTATATTTTATTGTAAAAGTTTCATTTATTTCTTAGAATAGAATATACTTGAAGACTTTGTAAATCAAGACGAAGCCTACCGGAGTGGAGAAGCCCAACTCGAAGATTCTTATGTAATAGTATAAAATCTTAGTTGTAGGTTTTTGGACCCATGTTTGTCATGCTTTACTTTATGCAATTATTTATATATGCATGCTATGTATGGATGACAAAGCGTATGACATGTAAGCCGTAATAAAATGAATCCCTAAAATAGTAAGTCACAAAGTTGCCTTCCTAATTCAAAACATGTCAAGGCATCGATCATCGGTCACATAGACTAGGAGTCCTAGATACGCCCGATTATCTTTGTGAGGCATGGGTTGTGAATGTAGGTTGGACTTAACATGGAAAGGGATGCCCGGACCTAGGCAACTAATAAATGGGTTTGTGCTATAACATCTTAAGATGTTAGCCCATTTGATCCAAGAGTCATGTACGAGACATGATTGGAGTTTTCCTACCTAAGTAACTTAACTTGTTAGGTGTACAAGCTCAGCTTGACTAATAAGTTGTTGTGAAAAGTGAATCTTGGCCCACATCAAATCACTAACGCGAATTATTTAAAGGGATATTAATTCAGTTTGTGGGATTATAATAAGACCTCATTTAATCTTGCTAAATTTTATTGTAGATTGAAAATGGCATCTTCAAACAACAATTTCTCATTGCGATCGGTCCTTGAAAAGGACAAATTGAATGGCACCAATTTCATAGACTGGTCTCGAAACTTAAGAATAGTTCTTAAGCAAGAGAAGAAGTCGTATGTTTTGGATGCACCCTTACCTGAGGAACCTGCTAGGAACGCTTCTGTGGTTCAAAAGGAAACTTTTGAGACCAAGAAAAGTGACTCTAATGATGTGACCCGTTTGATGCTAGCCATTATGGTGCCTGAATAGCAAAAGCAATTTATGGACCAAGAGGCCTATGCGATCATGGTACACCTCAAGGAGATGTTCCAAGAGCAAGCTCGTCACGAGAGGTTCGTGACAACAAAGGCCTTAATTTCTTGCAAGATGGCTGAGGGTACTCCTGTTAGTACCCATGTACTCAAGATGAAAGGGTATCTTGATACTCTTGAGAAGCTTGAGGTACTAGTGCCAAAGGAATTGGCCACTGACTTGATCTTAGGATCATTGCCTGCTGCTTATGATCTATTTGTGATGAATTATAACATACATGCAATGAACAAGTCAGTCACTGAGCTTCATGGGATGCTTAAGAATGCTGAAGAGAACATTCGAAAGACCAATCCCGTACTAATGGTTCAAAAGGGAATTAAGAAGGGACCCGCTAAGGGAAAGGGAAAGGGAAAACCCAAATCAGTTGGGAGTGCACCTCAGGCCCAATCCAAGCCCAAGGTGCCAAAACTCAAAGAGAGTGAGAGCACTTGCTTCCATTGCAACAAGATAGGGCATTGGAGGAAGAATTACGCTCTCTTCAAGAAAGAACAAAAGAAGAATGGAGCCAAGGCATCCAGTTCTAGTATTTTTGTTGTTGAAATTAACCTTTCTATTTCTACCACTTGGGTATTGGATACCGTTTGTGGTTCTCACATTTGTTCAAATGTGCAGGGGCTAAGAAATAGACGGTTGCTTGGGAAGAATGAAGTGGACCTCCGTATGGAGAATGGAGCACGAGTTGCTGCCATGGAGATAGGCGACTATCACCTCACTTTACCTTCTGGACTTTGTATCATTTTGAATGATTGTTATTATGTGCCTGCTATAAGCAGAAACATTATTTCAGTTTCATGTTTGGATAATGATGAATTTGATTTTGTTATTAAAAATGGCAATGCTCATATTCGTCGCCAAGGCATTTCATATGGCAATGCCATGTTGCAAAATGGCCTTTATATCCTTGATCTACAAAACAAAGAGTCCATATACAACATTAATACGAAGAGGGTTAAGTCAAACAAATTGAACCCTACTTACTTCTGGCATAGTCGTTTAGGACATGCAAACGAAAAAATGCATTTCAAGACTCCACAAAACTGGAGTGCTTGGGTCATTCGACTTAGAGTCTTATGACACATAAAAGCCATGTTTGCATGGAAAAATGACAAAGAGTCCTTTTAATAAAAAAAGGTGAGAGGACTAAAGGCTTATTAGAACTAATACATATCGATGTATGTGGACCTTTAAGTACACATGCTAGAGGTGGTTTTAGCTACTTCGTGACATTCACATATGACTTCAGTAGATATGGCTATGTCTATCTAATGAAGTACAAGTCTGAAATTTTTGAGAAATTCAAAGAGTTTAAGAACGAAGTAGAAAACCAACTTGGCAAAAGTATAAAAGCCATTCGATCAGATCGAGGTGGCGAATACTTAAGCCAAGAGTTTGACAGTCATCTAAAGGAGTGTGGTATTATTTCATAGCTCACTCCTCCTGGAACACCTCAATGGAATGGTGTGTCCGAAAGGAGAAATCGAACTCTGTTGGACATGGTTCGATCTATGATGAGTCAAGCTAAATTTCCTATCTCTTTTGGGGTTATGCATTAGAAACTGTTACGTTTCTATTGAACCGTACTCCAACTAAAGCAGTTGAGAAGACACCATATGAGGTATGGACTGGGAAAGAACCTAATATGTCTTTTCTCAGGATTTGGGGCTGTGAAGCACATGTTAAGAAATTAACATCTGACAAACTAGAGTCCAAATCCAGTGTCTGCTTGTTTGTGGGTTATCCTAAAGAAACAAAGGAATACTACTTTTACTCACAAGCCGAGAACAAAGTATTTATTGCTCGCAAAGCTATTTTCTTGGAAAAGGAGTTCCTTCTCAAGAAAGACAGTGGGAGAAAAGTAGAACTTGGAGAAATTCAAGCGCCACAAACTCCTATAGAGGATGAGTTGGTAATGGGATCAAGTTCACAACGAGTTATGGAACAAGAACCCATTGCACAAGAAGATAAATCTTGTGTGTACAAGAAGGTTAGTGGGAGCATAGTAGTATTTCTGGTCCTATATGTGGACGACATCCTTCTCATTGGAATGACATTCCAACATTGCAAAAGGTTAAGCAATGGTTGGGAAAATGTTTCTCAATGAAAGACTTAGGTGAAGCCGAGACAATACTTGATATTCGAATCTATAGAGATAGATCGAATTGGCTCTTGGGACTAAGTCAAGAAAAGTACATAGACAAAGTACTAAAGCATTTTAGTATGGGAGACTCAAAGAAAGGGTACATACCTTTGGCTTTGGGAGTTCCTTTGACTAAAGAACAGTGCCCTAAAACCAAAGAGAAAAGGGACAACATGAGTAGAATCCCATATGCATCTGCTATTGGATCTATCATGTACGCTATGTTATGTACTAGGTTGGATGTTGCTCATGCACTAAGTATAACCAGTAGGTTTCAGCAAGACCCTGGTGAAAAACACTAGTCTGCTGTAAAGGGGATTCTGAAGTACCTGCGAAGGATGAAGAATCACTTCTTGGTGTATGGTGGTCAAGAAGAGCTCGTCATACAAGGTTATGCCGATGCTGCTTTTCAAACCAGCACTCAGGATTCAAGAACGCAATCTGGTTTTGTTTTTGATTAAAATGGTAGTGCTGTCAGCTGGAGAAGCTCACAGCAAGAGACCGTTGCTGACTCAGCCATATAATCTGAGTATATTACAGCGAGTGAGGCTGCAAAAGAAGCTGTTTGGATTAGAAATTTCATTTCTAGATTAGGAGTGATCCTAAACATCCTAGATCCATTAGAAATTTTCTATGATAACAATGGGGCCATCGCACAGGCAAAGGAGCCCCGGTCACACCAGAAATCCAAACACATACTCGGAGGTACCACCTTATCAAAGAGACCATTGATCGTGGGGATGTCAATATTAGCAAGATAGCAAGTGAAAAACAATGTAGCAGATCATTTGACGAAACAGTTGCGTCCAAACTGCACGAAGCTCATTTGAGAGCGTTCGGTTCTTAGGGCTATGCCCAATTGGGACTAGTGCTAGTGGAAGATTGTTAGTGTAAGCCCTAGCCCCAATGCATTGTAATAAAACACTTCAATTAATAAAATGAGGCATTTGTTTTATCCATTGTATACCTGTGTATATCAATTGATAGAACTGTCCAAGAATGTTGTTTCGGTTTAAGTTATCATGTGTGAGGCACATGGTTGTAAGACCTTGAAACAAATGAGACTTCATTCTAAATATCCCTAGTCAGTCATTGTTATGGGAATAACAATGAATTAAGACTAGTATGCTCTCTCTGATATTATGAGTTCTGTCTTACGGATCATTAGGACAAGAGTGTCAATCAGAGATCATAGATACATGTTAAAGAACATGGTATCTGGATTCGATCCACTCATGAGAGCACTACATGGTACAAGTCATAAGTGTTTCTCATATGCAAGTTTTGTATCGGAGTTCTTAGACCTAAAATCTCTATGAAACTATTTATGAATTAATGTGTGCTTTGACATACACCTAACGTGCTCGTAACAGAGTGACAAGTACGAGTATGCTTGGGTATGCATTGATTCATGTTAGAGAGCATGAGAGAAGTGAAGGAATTACCCCTCTCGATAAAAGAGAAAAATATCATCGGCCACTTAATCAGTGAACTGAGAAGTGTATGGCCATGTCGAGATGAAATAATGAGTAATCATTATTTATCTGAGAGTTCAGTGTCACTGGAATATCACGAAAGGAATTAATATATATAAGGATGACTAGTTCCATGCCTTACATTAATTCTGATATTTATGGGTAAGGGACTATGCAAAATTGCATTAGGTCACTAAATGCCATATGCATTTTCATTTAATTTGGAATGCTATAATATCTTGCTAGAGAATATATATAGCCTTTGAATTAATTTTTTAATTCATTGCCAACATTAAATGGACCTATAGGATCGCACACAAAGCATTGGGCTTAAAATATTTAAATTAAGTATTGGGCATTAATATGGGCTTTTTTTTTTGAAACTAGCATTAATATGGGCTTTTAATTAAAGTCAAATTAATGTGTGTAATGGGTTATTAGATTGCTATTGGACCTTGGCTCATGAGAGAAAAATTCAGCCCACAAGGTTTAATTTCAATTAATTAAATGTCTTGTGTTAATTTAATTAATTGAGTATTAAAGCCTAAAGGATTTTAATTAAATTAATTCATTTGATAATTGGATGGTGTGGCCGAAATTCCAAGATAATGTCAATGGAATTTCGGCACATGATTAATTCTTTTATTAAGTGATTTAGTTAATTATTATGTCTTACATTTATCTTAGATTAAATCAAAAAGGATTATCTTGAATTAAATGTATTATTTTAAGGAGTTTTAATCAATATATATTTCTTAATTTAAAGAAGTGATAAAGGCTAAAATTAATTATCTCTAGATAATATTAATTATCTTAAGGTAGTGGTTTTTAGATTGATCACTTAAGAAAATGAAAAGAATATATATTGAGGGAGAAAAAACGTGAAACCCTAATAATTCTATGATTTTGGCGTGAAACCCTAATTCTCTCTAAGGTTGGCGTGAACTTCATCTCTCTCTCTTAATTCTTTTGGTCCAATTTTTCACAAGGAGAAATGATTGTTCCTCATTCTCTTGTGTTATTGGGTAGTAATAGCAATCTAAAAAAGTATAAAATCAGGTTTTGTAGCTTCAAACTATAGCCATTACACAATACCTTAAAAGAGAGCTAGCAATCTCGATTTTAAGCCGATGGTGCAATTGTGTGTGTGAGAATAGAGGGAGTAACGTAAAAGGCTGTTCCTTGGCATTGGTGATCAAGATCTAAGGTGGATAAAGTCATCTTGGTTACTGATCATCACCAAACTCAAGTTTTAAAAGGCATCAAAAGTTGTAAGTTTTTAAACCCTAAAATTGCATGTTTCGATTCTTGCTTTGGATTTGTATGGTATGTATGATGAAAAATTTTATTTTTTCGCTGCGTTATCATCACATTTATACCATGTCATATTCCATCACATATAGCCTACATGTCGAGAGACTGCTTTTGTTTATAGTATGTTGTAGCTACTTATGACTCTTGCTTGAGGTGCACGTGTGTATATTTTACATCTTCCGAAAGACCTTTGTCCCCTTTCTCCATGCATCCTCAATTTGTAATTTTAAGCAGCCATCTACAACAGTTTTATATTATTTCAATATTTTAAATGTTTATATTTACACAAACAGAGATCATATGGTATTTAAGTTGCAAGAGAAAATGTTAGAAGTAAATACATAGCAACTGAAAATTATGAATGTTGTATACTATACATGGGAGGCAAGCATTTGCAAGATGACAAACTTATTGTGGCAAATATTGTTCAAAGATGAGCTACTGAACATCTGTTGAGAAATTAACGCATGAGATCGACGTTAGTTGGTCTGTTGTACATTTAACACATCTCTTATCTGAATAAATCATATGCAACTCCTACCGCTAGATTGACACTCAGACAGCCACAAGTCTATAAGTTCAACGATCTGCTGCCTTGCTTTGTTAACCGCTTCTGGGTAACTGCAGTTCTGGGCATTACCTGAAATTGATAATAACTATACATTGAGACCGAGGAAAGGCACTCAAAAGCTAAAGGAAGGCCAAGAACACATATCTTAGCACGTAGTGTTTTTCAGCCTGGGCATACGATATGGAAACATTACAAATCTTCCAAGGGCCATTTGAAAGATAAATGGCTTCAAGCAGCCACGCAAATTTAAGTCTTAAAAAATTAGAGATGGTAATAACCATGATTAAATGCATACCTTCAATGCTTAAAGGAGCTTGGGGACATCCTCGCATATCAGTCCCATGACCACAGTTATGGCATGTGATTACATAGGAAGGCACTGCAAAGTTCCAAAGAAAGTTCTCAATCAAAATATATCAAAACAAACATATGTTCTAAAGATTATCATCTCACAAGATTCTGTATTGTATTTCCACATGCCAAAGCATAAATAATTCAGTATACCTATTCTAATAGTCAAAAGAGAGTAATTCTAGTAGTTGGAGATTTGATAGGAACCAGCAAAGATAGTGAAAAGCTAACATCAGTCTTTCAAAAGTACTCCACCGTTCAATTTTGTGGCAGAAGCCTTAAATGATACTGAAAAAAAGTCCACTACTCAAGAAATTATGATGCAACAGGCCAAGAACTGAATTTTATACAATGACAAGGAATGCTAGAGTTTGATCTTGCTTAATGCATTTTGGACATTGGGATGTGCTCGACATGGATATTATCAAGTCGAGCAAAATAAGAAGTAAATTTCCTCACGAAGTAATTGCCCCACCAAAGGTCTTCCCTAACTTTCTTCGCCTATGATATGATCCTCAGGCGTGGAAACAGAAATTTTGTTGAGGGAGACCATAGTATGTCAACAAAAGTAAACATCTAGATATAGATGAAGAAACTATAACATCTCGCTGAAAATATAGAATTATTTAGAACATCTGATATCCTTATGTTAAAAAGAACAATGCAATAAAGTCTACATAAATGGATATGTATAAAAAAAATATATGGACTACGTAATTTGCAAGCATATGAGTTGATCCCGCATCAACCATGGTGTAAGACTTATAAGCATGCAAGCTGAATGGAACATATAAATATGCTGTATAAATCACATGGAAATGAACCCACATGCTTGCAACTCACAAAGAGTTTAATCCATTATCTTTTTAACTGAAAGATAATGGATTTTAATTTTTACATCACACTAAACAAAATATGACAATATTTACTTGTAAAGTGAAACTTGGTAAATATTTTGAAGGACAATATTTATATATTCATGAAAAAAATAATAGTTTGAGACAGAAAAAACTGATTATACAAAAGGGTTTTGAGGTAGGTGGAAATCTCTCCTCCCTTCCTCTCTGCCCCTGCTGATTCCCAGATAGATTATCATAAACTTACTATCAGGAGATGAAATCTTTTTTGATGCATGGCGCCAAGGATCATGGGAACCATTTGTGAAAACAATTTTGGAGCCTGCAAAAAAATGCAAAAGATATATTTAAATGTATATTTAATGATGATTTTGTAAATGTGACAGTATAAGGAATATCAACACCAAATTTGAGGTTTTTTTTTTTGGGTCCATCGAAAAGCAATGCAGCTCTTATTTACTAATTTTGCCTATATTAGACTTACAAAATTCTTTGTATCTGAGGTACGGAGCACCTTTTCCAGCAGTTAAGGCTTTATATCACTAGCAGTCAGAACTTAGATACTCAGTACTCCATTCTATGCAACCAAACTTATCCAATAGACGTCATGATCAGATAGCATACTTACAAAAAGCGGATAAAGGATCTTTGATTTCTATACCCAAGCGTTCTGTGCATGGTCTACATTCATGTACCACGAAGACAAGGGAATTTCAGTTTCAAATGCCAACCAATGGTATGAGAAGAGAAGGTATTTGCAGAGGTGGAAAAAAATAATAAAGAAAAGAAAAAGTTGCATGACAAGCATCCCCACATGGTATGCGGTTGCAAGACTAAGATTTATGGAGAATAATACTCGTTATGACACATGATAAACAGGGGTGATAAACAAAATAAAAGTTCAATCTCTAGACCTGCTATCTTCGTGCCTCCATAGTATCTATTAATTGTATCAACATCAGGATAGATGCTCTCTCCAAAGATGTTCTTACATAGATCCAGATGGTATCTGCAACAAAATTTATGATTTCATAGATTATACCTAGAGCATAACAAATCAGATTATATAGAACTGTGGAGAGTCCTAATATAGGGAAATATTAAACATATGGAAGTGAGAATATGCCTTGAGTCAACTTCTGAGGAGCGAATGCTATCATTTGATGGTGCCACTTGAAAATAAGCAACTTCAGTGCAAACTTGGAACCACCATAATCGAAGAATTATTTTCAGAGACAACTGTACTTCTTAAATGTTTTTGGTTATATGTTCGAACATCAACACCAAAACTTCCAAGATAGTACTCATTAACGTATTTGGCATAAGCTTCCTGCAATAAGAAAGTTATTTTTATTTGTCATCACAATCATATCAAACAGCAAAAGAATGTTGACATCCTGATTCACAAATTAAATTTTTTTATCAAATTAAATGGGGAATGGGGAAAATGATAATGCCATAAATACAAAAGAAATTGAAACTAGCAAACTGAAAGAAACTGATAATTCATAAATATTGATCTATCTCAAATTCTACTTCCCGACCATGTCACTTAGGCAATAGCCAAGCACTTGGAAGATTGCTCACTTAATCTGAGCACTGCAATCCCCTACATAGAAAAATAATCAATATATAGAACAAGGGTAAGCATAATTATCACATACAAAGAATCACTTGAGTGATCACTAGAGTATAAGTTAGAAGTTCACAAAGAATCGTCTAACTTCTGGCATGGCCAAGCAACTACCCAAAAGATGATTGATCCATCATTTAATTATTGGATAGATGATGCCAAAAACAAGCTATATTCTCAATGCATCTCGCAAATTCTCAACTTCCTCCCAAATCAATAATTAGGGGAAATTTTGTAAATAAACTATAAGAATAGGATAAAACAGTAATGCTTACAACTAAATCCTCTCCAGCGCTCTTTGCTCCAACAAGCGGGGCACATAACCTATCAGGATTACCGTAGTGAAACAATAGGATAAAACAGTAATGCTTACAACTAAATCCTCTCCAGCGCTCTTTGCTCCAACAAGTGGGGCACATAACCTATCAGGATTACCATATTGAAACTGCAAAAATAGGAGGGTACAGGAATCAATATCGACTTAGAAATAACCACCAAACAAAACCGCAACAACAGCAGCATCTGCAAGGAAATAGAGGAAATCACCATCAATCTCAAGCTACAAGAAATGACATATATAACGTTAACATATGAGATGGTATGCAAGTTTAAACCTCATCAAGTGTGTAGTTCATTATATTTTTCAGGTTCCAAGATCATGAATTAAAATCATGATAATGAAGCAAACCTCAGCTGCACCAAATAATGTTTTCACCGACTTTTTGTCTGAAGCCAGGCTTTCTTCAACAAGGCGGGTAATTTCTTGTAGTGCAGCTTTGCATTCAGGACCAGCCGATTCACCAATCTGGTAAAACATGGACATGGCCATCAAAGGCCTACATAAAAGGGGAGAGACAGAAAATTTTTGTGATGTAGAAGCATCTCTTGAGAGGTGAAAAAGTAAGCTATACATCACTGCAATACTTAATCAATGCTACAAAATCAAAATTATATCCACCTGCTGATCAAATTCAGGGAAGTTGTAAACAGCAAGGACAACTGCAGAACTTGGAAGACTTCCACATGTTAAGTGCGGATACTTAAGATGAAACCATGCACTCGATGCTCCAGAGTATGAAACTCCAAAAACAAACCATGGATTCTCCACATCTGTTCTATTGAGCTTCAGGTTCAGAGAGTCCTACAAAAGAAAGAACTGTTGAAGAAAAATGAATAGAAGCAAAACCAAAAATTGGATTCCACAAGGAACTGTAGGGATAGCTATGCTCCTCAATGAGGGAAAGGGAAAAAACAAAATCAGAGAATCATCTTCAATAGTTTGGAAAGCCACTGCTAAAGCCTAAAGCTGCAGGACAAAATAGGAATAGATCACGAAACTTCTTGAAGAAGCGAGCCTCATTTCTCTACACTTAGGGCCTTCATTTACAAATGATTGGAATTCCAAACTTCCAGGTAGGCGTAAGTATCTACATTTTTACATCTTTGTATCTAAACAGCTGTTCTTTTGGTTTGTTGAGATGAACAGAAAGTTGATGGGAAAGACAACTCACGGAACTCAAACAAAAATGCAGGAATTCTGATTATGCTTGCCTGATAATATTGACGGAAAACAGCCAAGTCGAACAGCGCCTGTTTAGATGAAAGATATCTCAAATTCTTTGTCTCTGATGTTTCAAAGGGCGTGCTTTTACCATAATGTCGATGCTCAAGCGAAACAACAGCAGCTCCAAACTTTTTAGCCAAAACCTATGTATTACCAAAAGCATTAAATGTAACCCTTTTTTACCTATAATGTCCTATTCAAAAGAATCAAAAGGGATCAATGTTTCAAAACAAATAAAAAATGTTAGGAACCCATACTCCATTTTTAGTCACATGCATGACAAAATTGGAAATTTCGTTTAATCTTAGTAAAGTATAAAAATTAGACTCCAAACTGGATCAGATACTGCCAACAAACTGAACATTTTAAGGCTAAAGTAAATCACTAATGAAAAGATAAAAACTTACACTGATATAATCATTGGCAATACCGTTGCACGAAGCTTCACCACAAATTTTTAAGAAAATGGGTCTATCTGGAACTCTAAAGTGATCAAGGAACTCATAATACCGCTGCTTAAACTTACGATGATCCTGCAAATAACAAAACCACACACCGAAAAAGCGCAAAATGAAGAGGAAAAAAAAAAGCAAATAAATAAACAGAGTAGAGCTAAAATAATCTTTCCCTACCCAATTCATAATTAAAACCCAGATAAAATAAAATAAAATAAAATAAAAAAACAAAAAAATTATACACTAAAGACTTTGAAATGAAAGGTTACATAAGGAGAATAGTGGTCGAGAGTCTGATTGAACCAGAGTTCCTGAGTGGTCAAGTAATTGTTGCTTCCAGACAATCGATTAAGCATCGAACGAGGAGAAGCGAAACCACGGGATAATGTCAAAAGAATGATGAAGACTATCGAAACCAAACTCATAGTCCCCATTATTTTGCTTGCTGTTCTGTTCGGTTCTTTTGTCTGATGAGAAAAATGAAGAAAGACTGATTTATTAGTTAAATTAATTCTTCCGTTTCCCTGTTAGGTACCTTATGCACGGGCGCACAGCTGTGAACGATTATTTATAATCCAATCATAAATAAGGGATAATTTTATGAAGGATAATGTGGATTTTTGCCCCTATACTTTTGAAAAATGACAACTTTAGCCTCTAAATTTTTTTTGCCCATTTTACCTGGGATGTTAATTTTATTATTTAATTTTACCCCTGAACTTAAGGTTATAGGGTAAATTTATCACTTAAACTAACAGAGTTGCCACGTGTCTAACGAAATTAACATCATTCAATGAAATTGCGACACATGGACACACATGGCGGCCACTTTGATGATATGGCAAAAACGCAAAAAAAAAGAACCTCTCCTTTGTCCTCTCTTCCTCTTCCTCTTTGTCTTCTTCTTTCTCGTGGATTTTCTAGACTTGATGTGGCCTATTTCTTCTACTGATCAGATATCTATCAAAACTCTGACCAAACTAAATTTTGGTAAATAATTAGGAGATATATATTTCTTCATTTGAAAGGTAGAGATCAATTTTAAATGTCTGAAAGTTGAGGTTCTATTGCAAAAATCGATTATTTTTTGGGTATTTTATATAGTGACCACTTTCATATTTTTCGATGATTTGGTAGACATTTGCCGTTAGATCGGGTTGTTTTTTAGTAAGTACAGTCGAAATTACTTGTTATTAAATTTGAACGGTGAAAATTATTTTTTAAAGTCTATACATTTAGTTTTTGTTGCCCAAAGATTACTGTTTTTGAATTTTTTACACAAATATCAGTTTCATTTTCTTTGAGAAGTTGACAGTTATTTACCCTTAGATCAGACTGATTTTTGGTGAGTATGGCTAAAACTTCTTGTTCTTCAATTTGGATGATGGAGATTGTGTTTTCATAATTATAATCTTATCCTATTTGCTTTGGAATTGAGGGGCTCCTTGTTCTTCGTTCTCTCTAATTTTTGAAAACCAATAACAAATAATTGATGGGCAAAATTCATGGATTTGCTATTAATTTTTGTTTGCCATTGTTATTTTTTTTTGAGAATTTTGTGTTTGAATATTTGGGAGTTGGTCATTTTAAAGAAGAAGAAAAAGAAGAACGAAAGCAAAAAAAAAAAGAAAGATAAATGAGATTTTTCTTGGAAAATTTAGAACAAATTTTTATGGAAAACAAACATGAGTGCCATGAAAGCATCCATGTGCCTCTTTCTTTGCTAACTGGATTTTTTACTAAGAGAGAGAAAGATGACGTATCAGAATGTGATTGGCTTGAATTTGTGCTGTGAAATACACAGCAGCACTGTTAGTTTGAGGGGTAAATTTGCATTATAAATTTAAGTTCAAAGGTAAATTCGCACAATAAAATTGATGTCAGGGGCAAAATGGATTAAAAAAAAGTTTAGGAGCTAAAGTTATCACTTTTGGGCAAAAATTTGACGTTATCCCTTTTATGAATAATGTATTTAAAAAAGTGAAGTGTTTTGAAGAATATTTAAAAAGTTAGGATACTCCACAGGTAAGCCCCTTTTGGTATTCTACAAAAATTTCACGAAATGCGTTGAAACATTTATACAGACAGACGATGGCTGTTTGGTTTAACTATTAAATACAATTAATAGCCTGTTTATATTAGTATTTGGTAAAATTATATAGATTTATTTTTAATATATTGCAAAATTATCAATATGTTCATAATTTTTGTTTTGTTTCGTTTTTATATTTTTTATAGCGCATAAGTAAATAAATAAGAATATAGTATAACATTAATAGACATTTATATAACAATTGAATGTAAAAAAATATTAATTAATAAATATAAATTTCAACAAGTTTAGTTCACATCAAAACTTTACACAATTTTACCGATAATTTATAAAATCACAAAATCATTTTGTATTCTCATTAAACTATCAGCAATTTGATCTCTTAATTCATTTATTTGAATTGTTTCTTCATCTTTATGACTTTCGTCCATTTGAATATCATATTATCTAGTGTATTATGTAGCACAGAATTAGTATTTTGAACTAGCCGTGAAATTACTGGATGTAACACTCTCATTCCCCCTAGAAGGAATATGAGAGAGCTCCCAAATCTATTAACTTCCATCTTATTTTTCATCTTTGCTAAATTAGATTCAACAAAATTAAATCTTAATTATAAGTTGTTTATATTCTCTTAATCATGCCATTTTATGTCATAAGAATTATTCCACTGTACTTTAGATGCTATTCTCAATTTTAAAGTATAAAAGGGTAAATGTACACAATATCAAAAAATTATTTACATTTCATATTGTTACTTTTATACTTATTATATATTCTCATTCTATACAACACAAAATTATAATTTATACCAAAAACTAAACAACAAGCTTCCCCCTTTATGGCCTGCAGATATTGACAAAAAATTTAAACCTTCTACACCCGTGTACCTACACGAGAAAACACTCATACTAAGCAATGACTTATTGGGGAGGTAAATAATGCAGTTGACTTCTTACGAACACACAATATGCCAACACACAACATATAACACTACAAGAAAATATTCAATTAGCAACGAAAATTAGCAATAAAAATTGTTGATTTTCCGTTGCCAATGAAAATTAGCAACAGAAGGAGTTGTTGCAAATTTGACAGTTGCTATTTTGAGTAATGGAATTGATTTTCGTTGCTAAATTTAGCAATATAATTGATTTCCGTTGCTAACGGAATAGCATTTTTATTGCTATTTTTAGTAACGAAAATTACAAGTTTCGTTCGTAAATTTAGCAACAAAATTAGTAATTTCATTGGTGAATTTAGCAATGAAATTAGTAATTCTGTTGCTAAATTCAGCTATTATTATAAAAACAATTCGAGACGGATTTGTTGTCTCTTTTCCATCACTAAAATATTATTGATTTTTAATTTTTAATGTCAACATTTCGTTACAGAAACTTATTGCCAACCAATAGAAAATACTATGACAAATATATAACAGACAGTTTCTTGTGCATCAAGTGATCAAGAAGCCTTTCAGTGCACAACTACCTCAATAAACAAAGATATAGCACCTTTAGATATATAAAAGTATCTTAAAAGAACTAAGGAGTTGCAGTCTATGTTTTCTAGGAGTTAACACCAGGA
>JBBPFJ010000678.1:0-61186 GCA_037975025.1 Excoecaria agallocha | reverse complement strand
TAATACACCTTCATCTGGTAGAGGTAGAGGCAGAGGATGGGTTGGATCAAATTATCTTAGATCTCAGTCTAAATGTGTCAGAATTAGTTGATAAACCCTTTGCTCAAATGATTTCTAGTCAGGCTTATGCAATGAAAGCTCGGGAGGAACAGAATGCTCAAAAAGTTATAACTGGTACTTTTTCTCTCTATAATTATGACATATATGCACTTATTGATCCTAGCTCTACTCATTCTTATATTTGTATTGGGGATTTGGGGAGAGATATGTCAAAAATACAACAATTGGATTTTGATGTTTGTGTGACTAGTCCATTAAGACATAGTGTAATTGTCAATAAAGTATGTAAAGACTTCCTATAGTAGTTCAGGGGAAAGAGTTTTCAGCATACTTGATTGTCTGGCCTTTTCATGAATTTGATGTAATTATGGGAATGGATTGGTGATGGGGATTTATTTTAACCCTTAGTCTCACTAGACTGTGTATAGTAGGAGTAGGGTGTCGATCCAAAGGGAACGGGTAAATTTTATATTGAAATAACAACAAGTAAATGGATAGGTATCAACTTCATTTATAATCATGCAATTTATATAAACTCTAAACTACTTAAGGTAATTTAAGTTGATTTTGGATAATAGATTACTTAAAAGATAGGATGAATATACATTTTAACCAACAAGTTCATCTTTGAATGAATTAACAATTGTATGAATCGTATGAATGGAGAATTTAGCCAAGGTTCTTTAAAGCAACTCTCATTGTCAATAAAGAGTATTCTTACTTAGAGTCTATAAGCATTCTCATGTCATTATAGAGATAAATAAAAACCATGAAGCTCTATGCCAATTCTTTAACCCCTCAAAGTGAATCCCTTATCTCTAAGTGAATTCAATGCTTCAAGTAAATTTATTTGACTTTCCATCAAAGAATCCCAACTCTCATTGTGAATTAATTGACTAACATACTTAGTATGGTGATCAAGCATAATAAGTAAATTCAAGCACTCAAACAAACTTAAATCATAATTCATACATGAATAGAATTGATCATTCATAAGATAAAATTAAATAGATGAATAACAAACTTAATTGCATAGTTAAAATGTACCAAAAGAACATAACCACAACAATATTACAATAAAGATAGAATAAGAGTTAAGAAAACATCACTCCCCAAGTGTTTACTTTCTAATTTGACCTTCTTATGAATCTCTTATTCCTTTGGATTTGCTCTTTTGTCATCCTCTAATAATAAGTAAAAATAGAAAATCCAAAACAACTAAATGTTCTTTAGAGAAACACAGTCAAAAGAATACGTCCTTCTTCTATTCAAGTAACCATCCCTTTAAATGTTGTTCTCCCATCTATTTATATGTATCTTCTCTACAGATATGTCCCTTGATTCTTCACGAAAGGATGCTTTTGAAAGGACATGTTGTTTGGCTGAAAAATCAGGTGCAGAAGACACATCGTTTTGCGAAGCAGTACAATTGTCCGACTCGTGAGCCTCCTCACGAGTCGTGAATCTCTTTTTTTTTCTCTGGAGTCGTGATCCACATCACGAGTCGTGAGCCTCCTCACTACTCGTGAATGTGCTGGCTTCTCATGATCTCTTCCTTCGTACCGAGTCGTGACTGCCTTCACGACTCGTGAACACTTGCTTCTTCACTCGTGAGCCCTGCGCCTCCTTCTTCTCTCGTGAATGTGTTCACTACTCGTGATTCATGTCCGACTCGTGACTTCTGTCTTTAATTTCTCAAATTCTTCTCCATTTGTCCCACACTTCACCAATTTCTTCCTAAAACAAACACAAACATATAAATTGAACATAAACACACGAAAATACAATTAACATTACATATTTAACTACATAAATATAAGGAAAACACACATAAAATAGTAGACATTTAACATGACATCAAATTCCCCCACACTTAAACCTTGCTTGTCCCCAAGCAAGAGAAAAGAATGAGAAAATCTAATTTCAAGTTTAAAACAAGTAAGTTAAATTATAAAGCATTGCTCAATTTTTACTTAAGATAAGATTGATATGAAGTCAAACACCTTAACACTCAAAATATTAGTAAATCAAGACTTAAAACATGCATCTTAAATCATCAAGTCATCAAAGTTTACTAAAGAATATAAAGTCTCAAGACTAACCATGCTCAAGAAAGAATAATGATCATAAAACCTAAGATTCAAAGACTATAGATGCCTTTTAAGACAATTAAGAAGCTCACATACCTTTAAACCCATCTTATGGCATTTTTAGACTATTTTTTTTCTTTCTTTTTTTCTTTCTTTTAGCATGGGTGCATTTTATGCTCCATCCCATGATTAGCAAGAGAATGTAGTATTGGGTGCGTTTTACGCTCCATCCCATACCTTATTGAACTTTTAGATATGCATCTTGCTTTAATTTTTTACTTTCCTTCTTTTTCTTTGTTTTTTTTTCTTTCTAGTCCTCATCCATTATTGAAAGGCCTAAAGGTAGGCATTATGGCTATAGTTTCCATGAAGCAACTAAAATCCTAAAATCTTAAGCAAAATGATCATATTCGAACCTTAAAGCATAGTTAATAAAGAGACTAAATAACCTAAAATGTTAAAAAAAAGTAAAAAGAGATGACTTAAAAACAGAAAACTCATGCAAAAAGATCTTGAAAAACTAATAAAATGAGTATAAAGGCAAATGAATATTCATAACAACCTATATGGCATGCACTATGAGCAACACTCATAACAAAACTCACTATAAAAATAAACAAACAACAAAACACACAAAAGTGCTCCCCCACACTTAGAACACACATTGTCCTCAATGTGGAGAAACAAAACAAACATACAAACAAAAAAAAATCACAAAAATAAACTAAATCATAGAGGAAAGAAAAACTCCCCTCAAATCATGGTGAAGTGGGAGGCGAAACAACCACGTAGCCCGATTGGGCAATGAAAGCATCCACCTTGTGCTCAAGGCGGCGTTGATGTTGAAGTAATTGAGTGGTGGTTTGCTCCAAGGAAGCCAATTGACTTTGGATGGCGGATTGATTGTGGAGCAGTTGGTTGAACATTGAAGTGGTGATAGCAATCGAAGAAGAAGCAGCAGTGGGTGTGAAAACAGGTGTACCCTCCATTGGATCATCACTAGGCACTGGCTCCGTTGGTCTTGACTCCTCCGATGTACTTTTCATGTTAGCCACCTGCGGATTAGAAGTACCAGGAAGTTCCTTCCAACAAGATCGATAGACAGATGGTATGAATTGGAAGGAATTGTTAGTGACCTCTCCCCTCACAAATAAATACTTAGAAAAATACAAGCAGGGAAGCACACCATCATAAACATTCAAATCAATATCAATGCCCCTAGCAATAGCAGCAATAACATGACTATGGGTAACAGGAGACTCCGGGCGATTAACACAATTCAACAATTGCTTGAAAATCCAATAAGACCAACATACAGACTTATGGTTATGCACACACCACAACAGGAAAAGTTCATGACTTGAAACCCTATTAAATTCATGCTTGTTGAAAACAATGGATGCAAGAATCTTATGTAAAATCCAGTACTTCAAGTCAGATATAAACATGGATTTGGCATCTCTAGCCCTATAAGGAGTAGTCAAACCAGTAAGGAAGTTCCAAAACTCATTTGGCCTATAACTCTTAGGAGGGTTACATAAACCATGTGGGCTAAAACCAAAGATTCTATGCATCATGAAATAAGTAAGAGTATAATCAACACCATTCAAGCGAAAATCTACCAACCTAGGATTATCAGCATTCTCTTTGAAATTTGTGTAAAACTCCAAAACCAAGTCAGTGTAAAACTGCTCATGCATGTTAACAAACCTCAAAAGGCCACATTCAGACAACATGTCATTTACCTCATCAAGAACACCCACACTTTCAAGCAAAGAATTAGGAAAATACTTACATTGGTAATGAGCTCTATCTTTTAAAACCAAGAATCGGTTACCTTCGTGAATGGAGGATAGGGGGAAAGGTGAACCAAAGTCTGTCTGCAAACTTGGAAGTGGTGGTTCATCTCCTCCTTGCTGACCCCTGGAGGCTGAAACATTCTTCGTCCTTACCATTGTGTTAAAGAGAAAATGAAACAAAGAAGAAAAAGAATACCGCGTGAACTGGGGTAACAACTCGTGAGTGTGTTGTGGAATGGGGCTGTAGCGTGAGTACAAGGAAAGGAAAAGAAACGAAGAAGAAGAAAAAGAAGGAAGAAGTTGCAGAGAGGAGAAAAACAAATAGACAAAAGACAATAGAAGTCACAGTAGAAGAAGAAGGAGTTGCGACAAGAGTGAAAGAAGAGAATGTAAAAACAGAAAAGGAAATGAGGGAAATCACGACAGTTTTTATAGAAGAGTGAGGGAAAAATTGAAAAGGTATGTCGTTTAAAAACAAAACCCTAATTTTTAAATTATAACTGTTCCCCCCCACGAAATGGAAGTTAATTAAGGAAGTTAAGCAAATTTTAAACCGCTAATAAACCGAATTAGATGAAATAAAGGTAAAATAGAGAAATAAAAATGAAAGAGAAATGAAACCAGAAAGTTAAAATCGTGACTCGTAATTTTAGGAACCCGTTTTCACGAGTCGGCATGTTCCTCACGACTCGTGAAGATAAGGCAGGGTGTTAAGGAAACGATGGTCACGACTCGTAATGCATATCACGACTCGTGAAAAGAAAGAGGGATAGACAAAAATGAAAATCCTCACGAGTCGGTATATACTTCACGACTCGTGAGCCCCGCGCCTCTGTAACACTCATGAAGATGTTCATGAGTCGTGAGTCTGATCACGACTGAAGGGAGGAAGCCTCTGTATGACACGTGAAGATGTTCATGACTAGTGAGCCTGGCTCACGACTCAATAAAGAAAGCTTTTGTAACACTCGTGAAGATGGCTTCACGACTAGTGATTGAGCTCACGAGTAACCAAAGAAAGCCTCTGGAACACACGTGAACACAGACACTACTCGTGAACCTCCTGGATTTCTCTGCAAAAATTAAACATCTGGATCTAAAAATTAAAGCAATAAAGAAAAATAAAGAAAAAGAAGCTAAGGAACATAAAAACTATATAAATCACATATTATAGCCTACAATCAAACCATAAAGTATATAAATTTAATCTAAAAGAAAACTAAGGAAAAACAAATATCATATTAGGATTATGCAAAAGAAGAATTCATCAAAGAAACTTTGTGAGTAGTAACCAATGCATCACCAATGAAATAAGGCTTTAATCTATGTCCATTAACCTTAAAAACCTCCCCTTTATCATTAGCAATATCAACAGCCCCATAAGTAAAAACTTGAACAACCTTGAAAGGTCCCGACCATCTAGACTTTAATTTTCCAGCAAAAAGCTTCAATCTAGAATTATACAACAAAACCATGTCACCAACTTGAAATTCTTTCTTTAATACATGTTTATCATGCCATGACTTAGTTCGTTCTTTATATAACTTTGCATTTTCATAGGCATTCATACGAAGTTCCTCTAACTCTTGTAATTGAAGCAATCTCTTCCTACCTACTTGTTGTATATCAAAATTTAACACCCTAGTTGCCCAATAAGCTTTATGCTCAAGCTCAACCGGCAAATGACAAGACTTACCATATACCAATTGATAAGGTGTAAGTCCTATAGGAGTTTTGAAAGCTGTTCTATATGCCCAAAGAGCATCATCTAACTTAAGTGCCCAATCTTTTCTTGACCTAGAGACAGTTTTCTCTAAAATCCACTTAAGCTCTCTATTGCTAATCTCAACTTGTCCACTAGTTTGGGGATGATAAGGTGTAGCAATTTTATGAGTCACATTATATTTTTTCAATAATTGCTCTATAACTTTATTACAAAAATGAGACCCACCATCACTAATAATGGCCCTAGGTGTTCCAAATCTAGGAAATATAACTTTCTTAAGCATCTTTTTAACCACCTTGGCATCATTAGCAATGGTTGGAATTGCTTCCACCCACTTAGACACATAATCCACCATGACTAAAATATACCTATTCCCTAAAGAACTAGGAAATGGTCCCATAAAGTCCATACCCCAAACATCAAACAACTCAACTTCCAAAATACCTTGTAAAGGCATTTCATTCCTCCTAGACAAATTTTCCATTCTTTGACACTTATCACAACTAAGTACAAAGTCCTTAACATCCTTAAACAATGTAGGCCACCAAAATCCAGCTTGTAAAACCTTAGAAGCGGTCTTTGAAACCCCAAAGTGACCACCTACAGCATAAGAATGACAATGAGCTAAGACTTCACCAACTTCTCCATGAGGGAGACACCTCCTAATCAATCCATCAGCACATCTCCTATATAATAAAGGCTCTTCCCAATAGTAAAATTTCACATCATGAAGGAATTTCTTCCTTTGCCTATAATCTAAACCATAAGGAAGCATTCCACTCACTAGGTAGTTTGCTATATCAGCAAACCAAGGAGTTTCCTTGGAAACTACACTAAAAAGATGTTCCCCATGAAAAGCTTCATCAATAGGTATCCCATCATCATTATCTTGCAAAACACATTGGGTCAACCTAGATAAATGGTCCGCAACTAAATTCTCCTTCCCCTTTTTATCTCTTATCTCCCAATCAAACTCTTGCAACATTAAAATCCATCTTAATAACCTAGGCTTAGCATCTTTCTTACTTAAAAGGTACTTAAGGGCAGAATGATCAGAATAAACAATGACTTTTTGCCCTACAAGATAAGCTCTAAATTTATCAAAAGCATACACAATAGCCAAGAGTTCTTTTTCAGTTGTGGAGTAATTAATTTGGGCATTATCTAATAACTTGCTAGCATAATAAATAACAGAAGGTTTTCCATCAATTCTTTGGCCTAAAACAGCCCCAACCGCATAATTACTAGCATCACACATCAATTCAAAAGGTTGATCCCAATTTGGTGGTTGCAACACCGGTGAAGTGATAAGAGCATGTTTAAGAGTTTCAAAAGATTTAAGACAGGCCTCATCAAAATGAAAATCAACATCTTTACCTAGCAAGGTGCATAAGGGTTTAGCTATCTTAGAAAAATCTTTGATAAACCTCCTATAAAATCCAGCATGGCCTAGAAAGCTTCTAACATCTCTAACATTTTTAGGAGGAGGCAAATTAGCAATTATTTCAATTTTAGCTCTATCAACTTCAATCCCCCTATTAGAAACTAAATGTCCTAGAACAATGCCTTCTTGAGCCATAAAATGACACTTCTCCCAATTTAAAACCAAACCATGCTCCATACATCTATCAAGCACTTTAGAAAGATTAGATAAACAATTCTCATAAGTAGTGCCATATACACTAAAGTCATCCATGAAAACCTCTACACTTTGATCAATAAGATCACTAAAGATAGAAAACATGCATCTTTGAAATGTGGCTGGTGCATTACATAAACCAAAAGGCATTCGCCTAAATGCAAAAGTTCCATATGGGCATGTAAAAGTTGTCTTAGATTGGTCATGGGGATGAATAGGTATTTGATAAAAACCACTCAACCCATCTAAGTAACAAAAGTAAGAAAAATTAGCCAATTTCTCAATAACTTGATCAATAAAGGGTAGAGGAAAATGGTCCTTTCTAGTAGCCTTATTTAACTTCCTATAGTCCACACACATATGCCAACCCGTGATAGTCCTAGTAGGAATTAAATCATTGTTATCATTACGAATTACAGTTAAACCACCCTTCTTAGGGACAACTTGAATTGGGCTCACCCACTTGCTATCACTTATAGAATAAATTATGCCATTATCAAGCAATTTAATTATTTCTTTCCTTACAACCTCTTTAAGAGTTGGATTAAGCCTTCTTTGACCTTCAATAGAGGGCTTAGAATCCTCCTCCAATAAAATTCTATGCATGCAAACCTTAGGTGCAATCCCTTTTAAATCATTAATTGAATATCCCATGGCATTTCGATGAGCAATTAAAATACCACGTAAAGCATCCACATCATGCTTAGCAATTGATGAATTAACAATGAAAGGCAATTCAGAATTTGCATCTAGAAATTCGTACCTTAAGCTTGTTGGTAGTGGCTTGAGTTCAAGCTTGATTTCCTCCTTAGATATCTTTGATGACATATCCTCTTCCTTTCTCAAAGACTCAAACTTTGAGAATTTTCCTTGGAAAGGATATGAGGCAACTTGCAAAACTTTATCACAACTTTCATTGAAAGAATAAGGTGCAATAGGGTTTTGACTCACACAATCATGCACAACACTATCAATACACTCATCAAGAATATCATAAGAATCAATTCTATTTACCACCTCTATTGGTGAAGATTTAATCATGCCAAAAACATTAAACTCAATCTTTTCACCATTAACCTCAAGAGATATTTTACCATTTTTTATATCAAAAACAGCCCCAGCAGTAATTAAGAAAGGCCTACCAAATAAAATAGGAATTTCAGGATCTTCATCCATTTCTAACACAACAAAATCAGCAAGAATCATAAATTTACCCACTTTGGTTGGAACATTTTCTAATATGCCTATAGGGTGTGAAATAGATATATTTGCCATTGATAAGCACATATTAGTAGGCTTTAACTCACCTAAATCAAGCTTTTTTATAAATTGAGAAAGGCATAAGACTCACACTAGCACCCATATCACATAGGGCCTTATCAAAATAAGTACCACCTATAACACAAGGAACCGTAAAACAACCCGGATCCTTTAGCTTAGGTGGATATTTAGAGAACATAGCCTTAGACTCTTCTACCAAAGAAACATAACCATAATCTTCAAGCTTACCCTTGTGACTCACAATTTCTTTTAAAAATTTTGCCCATGAAGGCATATCCTTAATGGCATCTACAAAAGGTATAGTTATAGTAAGTTCCTTCAAATAATTCAAAAACTTTCCAAATTGTTTATCAAGATTTCTTCTAATAAGTCTTTGAGGAAATGGCAAAACATTCAAATTAACTTTAGGTCCATCTTCCCTAGATGAGGTTATCTTTTCTTGAGGTTCATTAAGCTTATTATCATTTTCACTTGCATCCACAATATGATCATCATTCACAATAAGATTCTCATCACTTTTACTATTACTCTCAATCTTTTTTCCACTCCTTAACATAATGGATTGAACCGATTCATGAGGCAAAAAGTCAGGTTGGCTTGGTAACTTGCCTAAAGGTTTAGCACTAGAAGTGGCTTGTTGAGCCAATTGGTTTTCAAGCATCTTATTATGAGTGACAAGTTGATCAATTTTAGTGTTTATTTGCCTAAATTGTTCCTCATTTTGCTTGTTAGTTGTCATTTGATGATTAACAAATTGCTCCATCAAATTCTCTAAATGGGATTTAGGTTGTTGGGAGTTAAAAGGTTGCTTATTTGGAAAAGGTGTTGGGTTAGGTAACTTGTTCATAAGATTGTGATTATTATTAGTAGGAGGGTTCAATTGGGCATTTTGGTTAGACCAAGAAAAACCGGGATGGGTTCTCCATTGTGGGTTATAATAATTAGAATTTTGACCCATCCTTTGGTTATAGTTCCCTTGAACAAAACTTACATCTTCACTAGATCCCTCACTACAATTAACATACATATGAGGTCCACCACATTTCTCACATACATGACTCACATTTTCAACATTGGAGTGAGAATTACTTACCATTTTTGTCAAAGCTTCTACCTTAGCCGTCAAAAGATTAATGGAATCCAATTCCAAAAACCCCTTAGCCTTCGCCATAGTGGGTTCTTCTCCCATGTAACCTTGCGAGGCTAACTCTTCCAACAAGGTTTCAGCTTCCTTAGCAGTCTTCTCCAACCATTTCCCACCTGAAGCAGCATTAACAATATTTCAATTTTCCTCCATCAACCCATTGTAAAAGATTTGAAGAATCATCCAATCCGGCAAGCCATGATGAGAACATTGCCTTTGGAGTTCCTTAAACCTTTCCCAAGAGGTATAAATGGTTTCATTAGACAATTGTTTAAATGTAGATATTTGATTTCTAAATTTTGCCGTTTTATGTGGTGGAAAATACTTATGAAGAAAAGCTTGTTTTAATTGGTCCCATGTAGTAATTGTCTCACTAGGTATACTAGCAAGCCAAATTTGAGCCTTTCCTTTTAAAGAAAACGGAAATAACCTAAGTCTAATGGCATCATTACTTACTCCATTAATTTTAAATGTAGCACACACATTAAGAAAAGTAAGGATATGAGCATAAGGGTCTTCCCCTTGCAAACCTCCAAATTGGTTATTTTGCACCATTTGAATGACAGCCGGCTTGATCTCGAAATTGTTATTAGCAATAGTCGGTGCCACTATTCCTCCAAAACTCTCCGAAATATTTGGCATCGCAAAATCACCAAGAGTTCTCCTTTCTTCACCCGCCATAATTGGAAAATTATGACCTTCCTCCAATTTAACACTTTGTTCTCCTTCTACTTGCAAATTAAATTCCTCTTGTAGCTTCCTTCTAAGCTCCCTTCACAAATCAAAACAAAATACTTTTAGTCTAAAATGATTACCAAAAATTCTAATACTAAAACAAACAAAATGCAATATAAGAATTCATACATCAAAATAACTAATATATAACATACAATCCTAAAACATCTACTCTTTTGTATCAATCAATAAAAATTCTTTCAAGCCGTTCCCCGGCAACGGCGCCAAAATCTGATGGGCATTTATTTTAACCCTTAGTCTCACTAGACTGCGTATAGTAGGAGTAGGGTGTCGATCCAAAGGGAACGGGTAAATTTTATATTGAAATAACAACAAGTAAATGGATAGGTATCAACTTCATTTATAATCATGCAATTTATATAAACTTTAAACTACTTAAGGTAATTTAAATTGATTTTGGATAATAGATTACTTAAAAGATAGGATGAATATACATTTTAACCAACAAGTTCATCTTTGAATGATTTAACAATTGTATGAATGGTATGAATGGAGAATTTAGCCAAGGTTCTTTAAAGCAACTCTCATTGTCAATAAAGAGTATTCTTACTTAGAGTCTATAAGCATTCTCATGTCATTATAGAGATAAATAAAAACCATGAAGCTCTATGCCAATTCTTTAACCCCTCAAAGTGAATCCCTTATCTCTAAGTGAATTCAATGCTTCAAGTAAATTTATTTGACTTTCCATCAAAGAATCCCAACTCTCATTGTGAATTAATTGACTAACATACTTAGTATGGTGATCAAGCATAATAAGTAAATTCAAGCACTCAAACAAACTTAAATCATAATTCATACATGAATAGAATTGATCATTCATAAGATAAAATTAAATAGATGAATAACAAACTTAATTGCATAGTTAAAATGTATCAAAAGAACATAACCACAACAATATTACAATAAAGATAGAATAAGAGTTAAGAAAACATCACTCCCCAAGTGTTTACTTTCTAATTTGACCTTCTTATGAATCTCTTATTCCTTTGGCTTTGCTTTTTGTCATCCTCTAATAATAAGTAAAAATAGAAAATCCAAAACAACTAAATGTTCTTAAGAGAAACACAGTCAAAAGAATACGTCCTTCTTCTATTCAAGTAACCATCATTTTAAATGTTGTTCTCCCATCTATTTATATGTATCTTCTCTACAGATATGTCCCTTGATTCTTCACGAAAGGATGCTTTTGAAAGGACATGTTGTTTGGCTGAAAAATCAGGTGCAGAAGACACATCGCTTTGCGAAGCAGTACAATTGTCCGACTCGTGAGCCTCCTCACGAGTCGTGAATCTCTTTTTTTTTTTCTCTGGAGTCGTGATCCACATCACGAGTCGTGAGCCTCCTCACTACTCGTGAATGTGCTGGCTTCTCGTGATCTCTTCCTTCGTACCGAGTCGTGACTGCCTTCACGACTCGTGAACACTTGCTTCTTCACTCGTGAGCACTGCACCTCCTTCTTCTCTCGTGAATGTGTTCACTACTCGTGATTCATGTCCGACTCGTGACTTCTGTCTTCAATTTCTCAAATTCTTCTCCATTTGTCCCACACTTCACCAATTTCTTCCTAAAACAAACACAAACATATAAATTGAACATAAACACACGAAAATACAATTAACATTACATATTTAACTACATAAATATAAGGAAAACACACATAAAATAGTAGACATTTAACATGATATCAAGTGAAGAGATCCAGAGTGGGGGTCACTACTTCTATCTTGCACAAGATCTTGAAACAGGCTACCATCTTTTCATCCGTTCGGATGCAACTAGTTGGGGGCAATTCCATAACCCCTAAGCATCGCCGACTTGAATGCGCCGAAGGGAAACCTCATCCCCATATCCAAACTCCACAAATGGCAGATAAATCATTCGTTCTTTTCATGGCCAAAAGGCCCCTCTATCACCACTATGGAATCAGGGCAAGCTATCACCGACACCTTTGCAGAAAAGTGGTACGATGAAGGAATTCTCGCCACCTCCTCTTCTGTCAGTCGTGAGGGATGAACAAGAGGCTCTTGATTCTTTTAATCCTCAAAAAAACTTCTATCTATTGGCTGACTACTACTTGAAGCCATTTTTGGTGGAGGGAGAGAAGTAAAAAAGTATATGCAATGAATGAAAAAGAAAATCAAAGGCAGGGATTGTTTACTTACTTGGGTGATCTCGCAGACACTCTGAAATTTTGGAATTTGAAGTACTTCCCTCAAGAAGTTTTTGGCAAGGGTTTGCAAAGTTCACAAAGAAAGTATGGTAGAGTTTTACTAAGGATCGCTAAAAAGGGAGGGAAATCACTTTAAACTTACCTATTTATAGGCAAAAAGCTTTCAGAATACTCCAAAGCCTTCCCGTTGGATGGACGCCATGCGTTCTCGATCCGTTACTGTAGTTACGAAGAATGAAGTGCCATTCTAGAAAAACGTGTGACATTAAATGCAAAACAACTATCTGAACTGAACGGACACATTTCTTTAATTGGACTCCTCTCAAAAATTCAAAAATTCCACCAAAAGGTTTAAATTGCCCAATATGACCCTTTGGAGGGGGAACAAGTGATAACTATGAAAAAAACATCTCCAAAGCCCAATCAGGTCGGCCCAACAATGCTCAGCAGGACCCAAAGTCCATCAACTTAAAGAATAAAGTATGAGTTGGAAGACAAGACATAAAGGCACGGTGTCTGATCGCACTAATGTAATGCCTTGTCCTGTCAAGTCCACTGACACAAGAAAATGGCCATACCTTTTACTTGCTCCCTGTCATATCGCCGCACACCTACTCCAATGCCAGTTATCACACCCCAAGGTACTCAAATACCCCCTAAAGAACTCCTATAAATAGCCTAAAATACAATGGCTTTAAGTATTGAATATCTAAGACTCTTTCTCTAAATACCCTATATCTAAAAGCTACTAACTTAGGCTTTAGAGTGCTAACATCTGGGTCCAATCGGGCACTCCATCTTGCAGGTTCTATCATCCGATCGGATCTTTCAGCCACCAGCTCTCTTTATCTCAGATAAAGACAAAGCGTGCCTTATCAAGGGGTAATCCAATGTTCAAAGACAACAATGATGACAGTACAGAAGAGGAGGATGAGGAGGAAGACAATAATGACAACAGAACAGAAGTGGAGGATGGGGAGGAACAACCACTTAAAAATTGAAACATAGTTAAAGGTAATTAATTTTCTCAACAAATCCCAAGTACTCTTGTCATTTCTTATTGTCAACTTCCTATTATACTTCCTTTATTATAATCTAATGAGTTTATTTATATCAATCCAACCAATCGGTCTGATTTTAATAATATTGCTAGAAAATGCATTTACTGGGTACAAACCTTAATTATCTAGTTCCTATATATATATATATATATTATATATATATATATATATATATATATATATATATATATATATATATATATATTAATTTTGAATATTTCTACCCAGAACATAGCAAATGGTGCGGTTTGAAAATAACCTTATATATATATATAATATATATATATATATATTATATATATATATATATATATATATATATATATATATATATATATATATATATATATATATGTATATGGTACTTATAGTTTGATATATTTCTTCAATTATGTAAAACCCAACATGACTAGGAAGACGAAATGACCCAATTCGAAACTAACCCATGTATCTGTACTAGTGTGATTATGCACATTTACACAACATATATTATAATAATTATTATGTTGAACTTGGGAGGTTTTAGTCCTATTTCCATTGCCTTATTATTATGTTGGAGTTGTAGTCACCCCTCCCCCCTAACCCAAGATGTAGTTGAGACTATTACATTTAACAAAATGATTACCCAATTGTTGGGTTAATTTTATTTAAGGTTACTTAACTTATCTACTTATAAAAAGAAAGTTATAAAAAAAACATAGACACAAAAATATCCCAACTTATCTATTTTAACCTAAATAGTCACTTTGCTAGGAATGGACCAAATCCTTAAAATGTACAATTGGCAAATCAACTTATTGGTTAGCTCTCATTTCCTACATGCCAACTCATTTATTCGAAAAATCAATTTATAATTATCGGTTAGCCCTCATTTCCTACATGTATTTGGACTGCATTGGTATCCCTAACATATCCTCCTACATTTTGGACTTCATTCATATATGCCAACTGTACATTCCGATAAGTTTTGGTCAGTTTTCAGGTAAAGTAACTTACTATGCTAAATTTGATAGGTTCGGGGATTTTTGTGTTACAATTTATTTTTTACTTTTCCGTTATAAGTGCATAAATTTAATGACCGTGGATAAAATCAATTCCACAATTGCCTTTTTTGTGTATTTAGCTTCACCTTTCATGTTTTGAAATTTGCTATAATTACATCACTCTTCCACCAGTTTAATATTTGGTTAATTATATATTGTAGGTTGTTGGTTGGTATTGAGATTCACATCAATGTCAGTTCCAATGTCTTTTCTGCAGAGACATAAATGGAACTTGAAATTAGCCATTTTGATTGTAATGACATCAATGTTTTCTTCAAATGTTAAAATTTAAACATTATTATTTGGTATATTTGGAGCAATAGAGTATTATAATTTTAAATCCTGCTTATTTCACTTGTTTGTTTAAGTTTAGTTAAAGTATATATCCTTGACTTGTAGCCTTGTCTTGTGCTTCCAATGCTGTTGCACAAGGATTTACGCTATAAAGATAGCTGATTTGTTATCCACCTTAAGTTTAGTAGGCATTTCGCAGCCAAACGACATGATTAACAGCAAAGATAGTAGTTGAATACTCTGCCTCAGTGATTGACTGAGCCACAATCATCTATTTTTTGGAACTCCATGTTAATATCCCTGAACTTATAGAGTAAATACAAAGGTTTAGAAATTGTGAATATCCTTGATCTTAGGATTTCAAATTCAAAGAAACCCTAAAATTAAAAATGGGCAATCCTAAACCAAGTCTTGTTTTTCGAAAATAAATAAAGGCTTAGAAAGATTAAAAAAAAGGATGAATATGGTTGACTACATTGCCTTTATCGAACTCAATCTACTTATCATCAGCTATGCAATATAGAACAAGAGAAAGTAGCGATGATTACATGAATGAAGTAGCGGTGTCAAAGTATTTTTGTGGTGAGAAAGTGCATGATTAGGTTAATATCTTGGAGCATATATCAAATTCTGAAAGACATTATTATAAATATCCAAATTTGGTATAAGAAATGCAAGTATCATTGATTTTGTTTTATTAAAATATCCATGATTATAGGGCTATGGTGAAATTTTACCCCTGTACTATTTAAAAGGGGGTAATTTTGCTCTTATTTTTTTGAGTCCGTTTTGCCCCTAAACTCATTTTTTTAATATGTTTTTGCCCTTAAAGTGTTTTAGTATATTTTATTAGATCGGTGATATTTTTAATTATAATTAAATATTATATTTTTTTGATAAAAAATTACAACCTATATTTTTGGTATTAGCTATCAAAAGAAGAGCAATGCTAAGAGATGATTCACTGTGTCTTTTTTTAATCATGTTACACTTGTTGTTCTTTAGTGAAAAATAAGTGTTAAAGGAAACATTAAAATCATTTATTGGCAAAATGGGTAAAGACATGAAATTGGAATAAAATTGAAGTTGTAACATATCAAACTAGAGGTGGCAAATGGACGGATTGGACGGGTTTGGATTAGATAATAAATGAACAGATTAAAAAATATATATCATAAATGAGTCAATTTTCAAATGAGTTGGATGAGTTTGGATCGAACTATGAATTTAATGTAAATTATTATAGAATTTTTTTTATTAATTAATTAATGAATCCGGTGATAATAATATTCTATTGAAAATATATTATCAAATTAATAGTTAATATATAATTAGTACTAATTAATTATACCTTGATTACTTCTGACAAGTTGCCTATTACGAGACTAACAGAGTCTTGCATCTCCTTGAAGCTGGTATTAAATTGTCCGCTGATAGCAAAATAATCATTACCGCCCATGCTAAATAGGTTTTTAAGATCCAGTGGTCATTTTGTGGCTGCGACAGAGTGCCTATCTTGGGTGTTAGTTCTCATCTTCTCCTTGTGGTAGTTGCTTAAGGAGGCTTCTTCTCCAAGGTACTGTTCTGGAGTTTTGGTTGGAGTTCTATTATCTAGGTTCTTCATTTGCATCCTATTTTGTTTACTTTGGTGCTTTTGGGTTAATGTTTGTTTGTTTAGAGCCTTATCTTTTGATTAATAGTCATATGGCCGATATAGGCAAAGATAGTCAATCTATTGTTACTGATGTTATTTCAGTACTTACTAGAATAACTGAACATAAACTAAATGGATCTAATTTTTTAGAATGGAATAAAAAAATAAGGATTTATTTGCGAAGTGTTGAAAAGGATCATCATTTAATTGAAAAACCCTTTAATGATACAACTTGATGTTTCTATAGAAGCCTTTCTCTCTCTCATTTTATTGTTTTATTTGAAAGAAAATCACAATCAACTCTAGCTTCAATTAAAGCTGCTTTTTAACCTAGTTCCTCAACTGTACTCTTTCAGTTTTTATTCAAGTGAGTATGAGTTTTTGGGCATGAGATTGTTTGTTGATCATAAGACATTAGGAATAGTACTTGGATTTGGATTTGTACTTTTCCAAATGGAAGGCACATATCATTTGTTATTTTTCATAGAACGGTTTATTTCTTTTGTTCATTGAATTTTGCACAATTGCAAATAAATAAAAAAAGCTAGTCTAAAGATTCCTTTGGTTGCAGCCTCTTGGTGAAGGTGATTATGCAAGAGTAGAAATTGTGAGACCCGAAATATTCATCAACTGCACAAGAGAAGAAAATTTAAAGAATGAAGGGTGGTTATTTTGTCCAATTAGGGAGCACGTTGAATAAAAAACTGAGGTTGTTGTATGGATGGTAGCTGCTAGTAAAAGCGGCCATGCTGTTATGTTCTCTATTGTTACTTTTGTTACAACTTTTATATCAACTATCGTGATTCTCATTGCATAGTATGGTTTAAAGTGGGAAGAGGTGATTTTTATGAATTGTTACAGATTCATAGCCCTGGAATCAGCACTTTGAATCATTTGATCTCAGCACGTGAGAGCTTTTACTGTTTATATTAATTGGGGTGGTTTATATTACAATGTAATGTTTTTATCTCTTGTGGGGTTTTATGTAATGATTTTTACAACATTGGTATGCTTTTAGATCTGCTTTAAGGTTTGCTTTTTTCTCGAAACCCAAAAAACTTTAGGTACCGTCAGCTTAAGAGTAAAACCCATAAATCTAATGTTTTGATTCGATCAACTTAAAAATCGATTCGATTTTGAATCAATTTTTTGGTTAATCAAAATTTCAATTTTTTTCTCATCCCTATTGCAAATAACTATCTTATTTATTTCTAATTTTCTATTATTATTATTATAAAATAAAGTTAATAATTTTAAAATTTTAAAATATTTAGTGGATTTAATTTTTAATGAAAATATTTAAATATTAATAGAGCCAATTTTATAATAGGATCATTTAAAAATTGTCTCCAGTCATTGTATGGTTAAGATATTTTGGGAAAATTCTGTGAATTTGTTTCCCTTGAATTTTAAGGGGAATAGAATAATAGGTCTTTTTTTTTTGTCAACCCTAAAAGGTAAAAAACAAATTAATGATGTGAAATTCAATTATTTGGAGACCATATTAATTTATGAGAAATTACTCTGAAGATACTTTTTTTTTCAATTTCTGTTTGAATTAAAATTTAATTTAATGTTTAATTAATAGTAAGATTATTAGATATAAATTTATTAGTTAAATAGTGTCAATGTTGTTAGGGTTTAATTTTAAGATTATTTCAGAGAGAGAAGATATTATTATCATTTGGAAAGTGATAAAGTGCAGAATGACTTTATCTGAGAAAGAGAACTTGCAGTTGGGTTATCCATTCGGATGATTGATCCTACAATAAGGAGTGTCCAATCGGACCAAGCATTAGCACTCCGAAGTTTAAGTTAGTAGCTTTTTAGAGAGACAATATTTAGAGAAAGAATCTCATATGTTCAATATCTGGAGCCATTACGCATTTGACTATTTATAGGAGATAAAGGAGGGGAACTTGAGTACCTTGGGGCGTGATAACTGGCGGTTGGAGCAGATGAGTGGTGATGTGATAGTGAGCATATGGGAGGTATGGATGCTAGCTTGTGTCAGTGTCCTATCAGTCCGATCGGACATCAGGCTCTTCTGTCTTATCTTCCAGCTCACATTTTGTTCTTTTTTGCTAATGGGCCTTGGGCTCTTCTAGTGTAATTGAGCCTTGGGAAATAATATTTCCGTGGTTATCACTTGTGCCCCCTTTAAAGGATCCTATCGGGCGAATTAGGTTTTTTGGAGGAATTTTTGAATTTTCATGATGTATGAATCTAAAGAGTCGCGTCCGTTCATTTCAGACAACTATTTTTGTATTTAATGTTGTGGGCATGTCGATGATGGTGCTTCGCTCTTCGTAATGTAATAATAGATTGGTGACACATGGCAGCCATCCGTGAAAAGGCACTTGGAGTATTCTAAAATCTTTCTGCCTATAAATAGGTGAATTCAGTGAGAGTTTTCCTCATTTTTTGGAGATCCTAAGCAAAACTTTGCTAAATTTTATTTGCAAACTTTTGCTTTTTGAAACCCTTAGCAATAATTCTTGGGCTTCAAATTCTAGAGATTTTCAGAGTTTCTGCGAAATTACCCAAGTAAACAATCCCTGCCTTTAATTTTCTTTCTCATTTATCACATACATTCTTCACTTCTCCCCCTCCACTAAAAATGGTTTCAAGCAGCAGCCAATCAATAAATAGAAATTTTCTTGAGGAATACAGGAATCGAAAACCTCTTGCTCATCCTTTGCGATTGACAAAAGAGGAAGTAGCAAAAATTCCTTCGCAGTATTATTTCTTTGCAGAAGTATCAGTATTGACCTACCCAGATTTCATGGCAGTGACGGAGGAGCCTTTTGGCCATGAAAGGAATGAATGGTTCATCTGCCACTTATGGAGCTTGGACGCAGGGATAAGGCTTTCTTTTGGCACGTTCAAGATGGCAATTCTTAGGGGTTATGGAATTGCCCCTAACCAAATGCATTCGAATGGATGGAGGATGGTGGCTTACTTCAAGATCTTGTGCAAGATAGAAGCAGTGGCTCCAACTCTGGATCTCTTCACTCACTTTTTTTACATTTTCGGTCAGAGTGACGGGTCGAAATATTGGAGAATGCATCCTAATAAGGAAACTACAACTAACTTAATAGAATTATTACAATCATCAAATCCTTTGCTTGCTACACATAAAAATGGTAAGTCAACTTATCAAATCCAGGAAATTTTGGCAATTGGAGATATGTCTCCATAATCAAGATAAAAAAATTCCTGGGTAACTTTTTGCATCCTGTTGAGTCTTAAATTAAGAAGGTCAACCTTTCAGTTGGGGCCTACCTTAATTATATAAATCTGGTATTAGCTAATCGTGTATTTTCCAAGATAAGTGGAACTATATCCCAAGTGTGATTCTCTTGAAGAGCAGACATTTCTTCTATCACGGCTTGATGCCCAACCTGGATGAGCTAGTTCTTCATTGATAGTCTTAGGCACATAAACATATGATATATAGGAAATAAAATCGTAGAATGAGTACTTTATAATGGGGAGAATGGGAATGGGAATGACCTCAACAATGGTTTTCTTTTTTATTTTGTTGTAGGAGGTAATATGTTGTTTCAAAGAAGGTTATATCGGTTGAGATGAGATACTTATGATTTTTTATCAAAGCATTTGTATCCCTTATAGAAGATAGGTTAGGTTGGGACTAGGTGTCATACCCTTCTCGGAACAGTCTTTTCCGATGCGGACTAAACCGAAACAGTAAGTTTTTTTTTTCAAAAACTTCCCAATCAAAAGATAGCTTTAAAAACATTTTAAAACATATATAAGATAACTTCAATCCAATAATATAAACCAATCATTCATTCGTTAACAATCATGAAATACACTCAAATTACAGATCAGTAATTTACCTTAATAGTCTAAGTATATACATGCCATAAGCTTAAACAAACTGACACAAAAATCTTCTCTTCCGATCTGGACCTTCAATGTACTGTGCTCCCGAACACATCAGAACCTGCACGCAGTAAACACTACGTGCTGAGCATTAAATATGCCCAGTGGTGACTACTAATCCAATGATTTTCCAAGAATAAGCATAATTTCGTAATTTAAGCTTCTATTATTCTTATTTCATTTCCTTTTATTTTAATTATGACTAATCTCGTTATTAAGTTCGTATTCTGATAACCATTGGTCTTTGTTTCTGAACTATTAACTTTACTTTGCAGTATATTCTTTAGGTGAATCAATATCGGATTTACTCTTTTATCTTTACGTTAATCTTTACTATAACTTTTACTTTTTTATCAGTACTTTCATTTTTATCTTTTAGCCAAAGCAAATTAATCATAATTTCATTTAGCGATGTGTATTGATACTCGTGTCTTTACTAGTCAATTATTCAATTTATATTCTGACTTCACTTTTTACTATTTATTTTATTACTTTACTTTAACTTTGATCTAATAATTACCTTACTGTTAAAAGGCTTATAAGCTTCATCGCAAAGCGATATAGCTGCTTTGGAGTACTTTGCAGTCAAAACTTTCTTTTCTTTTTTTATACATTTACCCATAATTAATTATCTAATTAAAACTTGTATCTTTTACTTTTCTCCCATTACATAATTCTATACCTTTATATCGTTTTACTTTTCAGGTAACTTATCTTTCAGAAAGGCGTTATCTAAACATTAAGTTCACTTTTTGTCATTATCATTCCTTTTTAACTTTAAGCAGGACAATTAATATTATTTTTCAGACTCATCATTACCTTTACAGTTGTAAATGGTACAAGAATTGCTAATCAATTAAAATTATCTTTTTCACGTAAAACAAGATATATTCGAATTTCTTGTAAAAACTTAACTAAACATTGATTAAATATCTTATTCTTATAAAACATTTCTTTTCTTTTTCTTATTAATTACACTTTTCAGGAATCTTTACAGATTTATTTTGACTTTGCATTTTATTTCAAATGAATCGTTTCGTTATAACTTTCTATGTTCAATTCAATGAAACAGTACTTATTTATTCATTTCAATATGCTCCTAGTGCAATATAACAGGTTTCCCACAAAGGATACACGGGACTGGACCCAAAGGTCCCACGTAGCAGATAGAGAAATGATCTCGAAAGATCAAGTCTCGCAAAACAGATACAGATACAGATACACTTTCACAGAAGCTATGGAGATCAAAGATCCCAACCATAGCTAAGCAAGTCGCCATGACTTGCACCGCGGTACAGAGGTGTCCCTATGGCTAGCCAATTATATCCAAAACAAGAATCATACTACCTGTCTATCGCTAAGGGCAAACATAATCAATCTTATTGCAAACATTTTTGAACATTTAAAACTTTTAATTTCTTTCTTTTGTTTATTACTATACGTTATTTTGATCAAATGTACTCTTTCGTGCCTTCAACTATTCAATAACTGTTTATTCACATTTTCTTTTCTGGTCACTTTTATGAATTATCCTTCGATAATTCACTCAGATACTTAAACTTTAATCTTTTATACAGATTATAAATTATGGCATTATACTTCATATTTTTCTTGTATTCTTTTGTATAATTCTTTACGAATTATTTTCCATACTTTTAAACCTGACATTTTTACAATTTTTCCTTTTTCAGTCCCATTTTTCATTTATTCGGTATGCCGACTTTATTTCGTCGGCGGAATAATTTTATAATTATTTATTCTTTTAATACTTTTTGTTGACTAATTTATTTTGATAAATTAGTCACACCTTTATTTTTCTACTTTTTATGCAATTAGAAATTCTCTTAATATAATTTATTATTTTAGATCTCAAAAGTACGTAATTTGACTTTTTCTATTGGATTATTCATTTCAAGTACATAATTACAATTTTGCCATTATAATCATTTATTTACATTTTTATTATCTAACTTCTTCCATTATTCATCTTTTATTCTTTATTCTTTATTTTACCATTTCAGGGTAAAATTACATTTTAGTCCCCATACCATGGAAACTCTATCTTTTGACACAGTTAGAGCTGCGAAATTACCATTTTGCCCTTATTACTAATTCTTCCTTATTTTACTCATTAATTGCTCACTTTGACAAAATTACCATTTTGCCCCAAAACTTTTATTTTCTTTCACTTACGTCCTTTTTCTATTTAGAACTCATTTTATCTTTCTTTTATATACATATTAATTTATTTTCATCATTTTCATTTATTTAAGAATTATTTACCAATGATTCCTTTTTCTTATTATTTTTACGACCTAATAATTACTGTGAAAAATTCGTCGGTGGACTTTTTATTTCTTGTCATCGACATTAATTTATTTTTCGTATTTATTCATCACTTTAATCATTTTTACACAATTTTGCATTGCTACTTCAATTATTTTCATTATACATATACACATAAAAATTTCAATAAAATTCCAGTAATTTTGATAAATTTCAATAAATTTCCTTTATGCATTATTTATTGGTTATTATCATTTTTCATCAAATTAATCATGTAATTCACAATAAATCACAAGTTTCATTATATACATACACTATAAATAATCATAAAAATTCTCAAATAATTTCTAAATATTCTCTAAAATTTTAAAAATATCATTTATCATATTTATTATTATTTTAAGCCAACATATATCATTTACATGCAAATTTCTCACTATTTTTCCTTATTACCATTTTCGGCCACAACCATTTTCCACCTTAAAAATTTTTTTTCTTCCATTAATGCCTTCATCTCATTTTCTCTCATGCTTAATTTCATTTACCCTAACATAATTGAATTTATTAACAATTTTTCACATTTTTACCCTAATTACATAATTAAGAAAAATTCATATTAATAGGGAAATCAATGGATTTGATAGCCACTTACCTCTTTCCATGCTTAACCTTCCTTAAACTTCATTCTTCTTCACCTAAAACCAAGCAAAACTTCATTCTTCATTGCCATCATTCTTTGGCCGAAATCTTTAAGCTTCCTAACCTCAATTTCTTGTCCTCAAATGAACAATCCAAGCTCATAATTAGCTTAAACATCTCAAAAACTATAAGAACACATCAAAAACTCAATTAAAACTACTTGAATTTTTTTAAGTTCCATCTTACCTCTTTTTCTTTCTTCACTTGATTCCTTGCCTTTCCTTGCTCAAATCACTTGCTTAAGATCACTAGGGTGATCTAGAGAGATGGAACTTCATTTCTTATGTTGGGGTTTATGAAAGATTTGGGGTAGAAAAAGAAGAAATCATAGGGAGAGAAGGAGAAAAGGTGGTTCGGCCACCTAAAGAGGAGACAATGCTGGAGGTTTCTGGAGATAAACTCCAGATATTTGGCTCTATTTATACCCTCATTATGGGCCAAAAATGGGGCCAAATTAATGGACTTAACCCATTTTGTTCTTAAGGCCCATTTAGGCCTTTCTAAAGCCCAATTAAATTTCTCTCTCTTCTAAACTTCAAATCACTTCAATTTTGATTTCATCATTCTTAAAACATCAAAAATAGGTAGAACATAAATTTTCAGCTCAATCGGAGTCCGTTATCGATCCGATTCAAACTTATCGGTCCGATTCGACAACTGTCGACATCGCCGAAAAATTTATTTTTTTACACCAAAATATTCTTCATAAAATTTCATGTTGTCACGCAAAATATGGTAATATTCGGAGTTCGTTTACTATTTTTAATTATTTAAGAAAAATCAAGTCCCTTTCTCTACCAGGAAAATTGACTCGCTACTTTTTTCGTATTTTTGACTTTTAGAGGTCCATTTGACCTCAAATTCGTTTCAAATTTCAACCACAGTCTCACCATGACTATTTCTTTCAAATGGTCCAATAAAATATTTTCAACTTTCGGGCGTCCTTTCGGGCCCGGGATATTCTATTCACTGCCGGAAAGTACTATTTACAGCTGACCCGACATTAAGGCCATTTCACTAGGACTATAAAAAATCTTTCTCATTGTTTTTATTGCTCACTGATACTTGAAAGAAAGGCATAAGAGAGTTAAATTCTTCATTCAAAATCTCAACTTTTCCAGGTATAACTAGCCTTGTTTTGTGGATTTTGTTGTAAGTGAACCATAATTGATAGAACTTGGTAAATACATTGTATGTCATCGGTAAAAAAGTTTTAGTCTTGTTCCAAACTTTCTAACAAGTTATATGGGGTTAAAATAAAGGAAGCAATTTTGAGTTAAAAAAATGCCACAATAAGCTACACGATTGTGCATTAGTTTTCATCCAATTGGTTTTATCCTTTTTAATCTCACTATCACTTGTCTCTAAATAAATTAATTTCATCCATGGTCACTGAATTTACGTCTAATTACCCAAAAATAACTGACTTATTTTTCGTTATTTAAATGTCACTCAACTTCTTTTTACATAAAAGTCATCTTGATCGTTTTTGACCGATGATCTTTGCCGAAATGTTGATATGGCATGCCACATCATATGTCTGGATACATATGGCATAATACGTCAGCAGCCACATTACTGAAAAAGCCCACATGTGTTAGGTATATGATGTGGTGTGCTGATATGTTGTGTGATGTGGCATCTTCTGGTGATGTGATTACTGACGTGTTATGTCACATGTGTCCATATATATGACGTGGCGTGTTGCTTCAACATTTCAGTAAAGATCATCTTCAAAAACTGGTTAAGATGATTTTTTTTTTGCAAAAAGATGATAAATTTAGTGATATTTAAGTCACGAAAAATAAATTAGTTACTTTTAGACGATTAGACGTAAGTCTAGTGAACATTGGTGAAATTGACTCGTCTCTAAATGATCTTTATAACCTTTCTCCATAAACAATATAGTTCTATAGTGGTACCTCAAGACATATAATTACTACTTTCTGGTAATTTCACAGATGTATAATACTTGATGGATTAAAAAAAAAAAGATGAGTTTGATTTCACCAGATTTTGTCATTTTTCTGTTGCTCCTTTTTTTTTCCTATTATTTAGCTTCTTTGTTCTCTAGTATCGGCAATCATTGTGTTTTCCTTTATTATGTAACATAATCTCCTGTGAGGGGACTTGATTAATCAATAGGGAAATTCTTCTCTCTCTCTTTCTCCCCCTTCTATTCTATCTATTTCCCTCTAAATTCTTCTATTCTAGAAATCAATCCAGAATATTTCTAATATTCATCTAAGTTACGATTTAATCCTAACCGATTCCTACCAACGGTATCTGGGTGATCTACGATCAGGAGATTATGCTTCTCCCAGGGAGGGGTGGTGGGATCAGAAGATCTCACTTTATTTGTGACGCAAGAGGAAAAGCTTCAGACTTAATACTCAGAATAGAGAAAAAAAGGACCGAGGCACTGGGACCATGTCGAAATTAAGAATGAGAGCAAAGTAGGCAGAGGTAGAGAAGGGAATGAATTGATTGATTTGATTCATCCCTCACATATGAGAGGTATGAATACTGGAGAATACATACTAATAAAGAAAATACAACTATTTTACAGAATCAATACAATCATCAAATCCCTTGAGTACTGCACATAAACACGGCAAGTTAACTCCTCTAACAGCTAGCTTTCTCATCTATTCTAACAGACTTTACATGCAAAACTCTAGGCATATTAAAGCAAAGTCCCACTTCACACGATCCCAAGGAGCACGAAAAACTTCTGAAAATATTTTGCATTGTTGATCTCTACTGTTCTGTTAATGGGCTGATGGCATAGAAATAAAAACATGAACATAGAATGTTCGCCAGTTGTTTAACCTAGTTGCAGAATAAATTTTGACTAATTTCACTCAGATAATATAAAGTCCAAGGGCTTTATCTCCATTTTGATAATAATTACTGTTGAGAAAATCAAAATACAAAAGGTGAATCCTCATTTCACATTAGAATTTCAGCAACTGTATGGAAAAGTTACAGCATATGAGGTTTCTTGCTTGTCATCTTTTGGTTTCAGGCTTCCAAACGTGAGTCAAATTCTAGTTCCAACAACTTTATTTTTTGTTCCAAGAGATACCTGTCAAAGTCTTATTTTGAAAAATATGACGAATCAAACTTTCAAGATTTCATTGCAAATGAACTTTTAAACTACTCATGTAAATGGCTGCCGGATAATAAGGATGCTAATATAAGACTTTCAGTCCCAAATCGTCTTTTGAGTGGTAAAGGTTCTTATCGTCATCTGCATTCAAGCATCGGATTGCACTCCCAGTCAGTCATTTATTGAGAGACTTCCCATTGGAACTCCAACACTTACTTCACGGTGGTATTACTATTAGTGCTAAAAGTAGAGAAGAAGCGGTTGAATCACATTAGAATAAATAAAATTATATCGGTAAGATATATAATTAGGTGATAAATTGTTTAATTAGATGATTAATGGATTTATTATAATATTTTTCCATATTTTATTAAAGATAAAATTTTGTTTAACCTGAATCATGATTAATAAATAAATATTTACCTATTATTAAACATTTTATAATATATAGTAATTATTATAATAATTAAATCTATTTTCTTAAATCATTAAAATATCATTTTAATTTATTAAGTAATTATTATTTTAAATTCATGTGTTAAAATAAAAAAAAGTTATGAATTTAAATTTATATGATAAATGTATAATAAAATAATAAATAATATTTATTTATAAATTAATAGTATTATATATAATAATTAACAAATATCTATTATTTTAGTCCAACTTGATTTTAGAATAATTCGGTTAAATTCTCGGTTAGAATTTAGATAAAATATTCAAATTCATTGTAAATAAAATTAATTATACAATTCAGCTCGATTTTAATTTAAAATTCAACAATAAAATTTGGTTTTAATTTTTTTTTGGTATTTCAATTTAATTAAAAAAATTAAATCCGTATATGTCACTTCATTTTATATTGTCTCATACATAAATAATACAAACATTTGGCATTTGATAATTTTTATAAAACATTTTCATTTTTCAAGAAGAAAATAAAACATGTTAGCATTTTCACATGTGATTAATTATAATAGTTTTTTTTAAACTCTTTAAAATCATAAATTAGTTCCATAAATTTTTCCCTGAATTTTTAGGGGAATTATAGGTCTTTTGTTTTTTGGTCGATTGTTTCCTACTATGGCTTCTTCTTCTTCTTCTTCTTCTTCTTCTTCTTCTTCTTCTTCTTCTTTCATTGAAGACTTAGACAGTGGAAGTCTTCGGTCTTCCTGCTTTAGAGTTCCTCTCCGTTTTCTCATCTCTACTATCTTTTTCCTACTATGGCTTCTTCTTCTTCTTTCATTGAAGACTTGGACAGTGGAAGTCTTCGGTTTTCCTGCTTTAAAGTTCCTCTACGTTTTCTTCATCTCTACTACCTATTTCTCTCCGTTTTCTTCATCTCTACTACCTATTTCTTACTGTGCCTTCTTCTTCTTCTTTCATGGCGAAGACATATGATGTATTCATTAGTTTTAGAGGTGCAGACAATCGCTACACATTTCTAAGCCATCTTCAAACTGCTTTCGATCGGAAACAAATTAAGGCCTTTGTGGATGAGGATCTTGAAAGAGGAGAAGAGATTACAACTTCCCTCTTGGCCAAAATTGAAGATTCATACGCCTCAGTTGTCATTTTCTCAGAAAATTATGCATATTCACCATGGTGTTTGGATGAACTGGTTAAAATAGTGGAATGCAAGAATAATATGGGGCAAATTGTGATACCAGTCTTTTACGGTGCAGATCCAACTGATGTTCAAGAGCTGAGTGGGAGCTTTGGTGCTGCAATTTCCCAGCACATAAATAAATTTAAGGATTGTTTATATAAGGTGGAGAGTTGGTCTCGTGCTCTCAAGGAAATAGCCGAGTTGTCTGGGTTGGTTTCCCATCGCACCAAGTAAGTCTTTCCTTTTCTTCTTCAATTATGATTTTGGTTTTGTCAGCTTTCGACGGTGCTCTGATTGCTGCCAATTTAAAAGCTTTGCTCAGATTTTTTTTTTATCCAAATGAATTCAATTCAAAAGCATATGTATTTGTACCAACTTAAAATGACTCCTATATCAACATGAAATAGGTTTAGAATTTATTTATACAGAATTGTACAGAAAAAAATTTTCAAATTTCATTTATATTCGGACCAAATCCAAATCCATCTTGGCTTAACGCGAACTCGATCCATTCCAGTACGGCTTGAACTCGATCCGTACCAAATTCAATTCAACTTAACTCGAAATAGTTCAATATTTTATTTATGTAATCTTATGCTGAAAAAATCTTTAAATTTTGATTAGGCTTGACCTAAACTCGACCCATCCTGATTTGGCCCAAAATAGGTTTGGATTTTATTTATATAGGCTTTTGCAGAAAAAGTCTCGATTAGGCCTGGCCCAAATCAACCTATCTTGGCCCGAACTAAATCTGGCCATATTAAATCTAACCCAGTCCAGCTAGAAGTAATCATGTATTTTATTTAATTTATGTAGGCTTATGCAGGAAAAAATTTTCAAATTTCGGTTAGGTCCAAACTCTGCCCATCTTGACTCGAATATGATTCAATGTGAAATAGGCTTTTATTTTATTTATTTAAGTTTGTGCAAAAAAAATTTCAAATTTCAGTTAGGTCCAACCTGAAGCCCATCCATCCTGACCCAGCTCGAACTAGATCCGTTTTGGCCCAACCTAAACCAAATCCAACTCGAAATAGTCCTATATTTTATTTATGAAGATTTGTATAGAAAAAAAATTTTAAATTTTGATTAGGCCTGAAGTTATCCATCCAGACCTGACCCAAATGAAATTCAACCCATCCCAATCTGAAGTAGACCTATATACTATTAACGTAGGCTTGTACAAAAAAAACAAATTCAAATTCAAATTAGGTCCGACTTGGTCCATCCCAACTTGATCCAAACTCGGTCTAGCCAACCGGTCCAACCCAAAGTAGGTTTAGATGTTATTTATGCAAATTTGTGTATAAAATGAATCTTCGAATTCCGATTAGGTCCAACCCATATTGATCTGACCTGAGCCAAACCTAACCTAGCGTAACCCCAATTAGGCTCATATTTGATTTATATATATGATTGTGCAAAAAAATTTTCAAATTCCGATTAGCATAACCCCAAATCTCAATTCGGCCCAAATTCAGCCTATCCCATTTAGTATATCGTATTTGTATCAAGAGCGAATTTTCATTAAAAAAATGTGTTAAATGCTATAACCCACAGTTTCGCCTAGTTACCATGCGACCTACTATTTGGGTGGCAATTCATTTAGGCCAGCATGCAACCATATGAGCCAACACGTATTATTTGGGTGGCAATACATTTAGGCCAACATGCAACTATTTGAGCTAACATGTAGCAAACATGTGAATTGATCCAAATTTATTGAATTTATTTGCAAACTAGCATATTTATGACCCATAAATAATGATTTATTTATGATTTGTCCATTTTTTATCCAATCCAAATCCGTTAAATCCGACCCATTTGCCACCTATGCAAGATAAAGTTTATTAATCTTCAAATAATACCGAAATTTAAGGCGTGCAAAGAGGAAAATATATCATTGAATTAGTTCACAAAACTATGTAGATTTCACTAATAAATTGGGATATCTTTGGTTTTGTAATTTTTTTATTTGGATATTATGCGAGGTTGGAATGTGGATAGAACTAATTTTATGGAGGATTACTAACCATTTTTAATATTTAACTATTATTCTATATATTAATTATTTTTTTCCATTATTATTCTATATATTAATACTTTTTTTTTTCTTTTATGCATGACCAGACCTGACTCGAAGTTAATTGATGAAATTATTAACCATATTTTGGAACAAATACTCCGAATAGATCATTATAATAATTCTGATAATTATGAAGGATTAGTTGGGATTGATTATCGTATCAAGTGTGTGGAGTCATTACTATATCGTAGTTCCTCAAAAGTGCAGATTGTAGGTATTTGGGGAATGGGAGGTATAGGCAAGTCAACCCTTGCTGTGAAAGTATATGATCGAATTAAAAGTGAATTTACAATCCGATGCTTTGTTGAAAATGTTGGAAAAAAATTCGAAAGTGGCCAATTAACTAGTGTGCGGAATGAAATTCTTTGTGCAATATTTGGACCAACAATTGCAAACAGAGCCAACGGCACCATGTTGTCACCTTCCATTGTGCAAGGGCTTGGAAGAAGAAAAGTTTGTATTGTTTTTGACGATGTTAATGATATGAGTCAAATAGAAAATTCCATAGGAAAACCTGATATATTTGGCCCCGGGAGTACAGTAATTATCACAAGTAGAGATCAACATTTGCTTAAGCTTCTAAATGCTGAAATATATGAAGTTGAAGCTTTGGATAATAGGGAGGCTCTTCACCTATTTTGCTTGCATGCCTTTAAATCAAGTGCTCCAAAGCATGAGTACAAGGCACTGTCAAAAAGAGCGATAAATTATGCTCAAGGAAATCCATTGGCTCTTAAAGTTTTAGGTTCAAATCTATACTCCAGAAGTGTAGAAGAGTGGAAAGATGAATTAGAAAACCTGGAAGATATGCTTGACGAAACAATTGGGAAAATTTTGAGAATAAGTTACGACAGGCTGAATAAAAAGGAGAAGGAAATATTTCTTTATACTGCATGTTTCTTCAATGGGAGAGATAAAGATCGTGTTGTAAGAATGCTAGACATGACTGGTTCTATAATTGGAATAAGAAGTTTGTGTGATAAATCTCTCATATCAATTACTGGAAACTGCCTGCGCATGCATGACTTGCTACAACAAATGGGCAAGGATATTACTTGCGAAGAATATGAGCTCGGAAAGCGCATGATCCTGTGGCGTCATGAGGATATATGTTACCTGTTGACTAATGATAAGGCAAGACGCACAAGCTTTAAACCTTTTTGTTTCCCATTGTTTAGATTTAATAGCTTTTGCAAGAGATAAAAGTTTAATGCATTCACTGTTTGAATTGTCTCATAATTTTTTTTTTCATTTTCATTTAGGACACTGGAGCAATTAAAGGCATATCATTAGACATGTCCAAAATTAGGGGCATTGAACTAAAACCAACAACATTTGGAAGACTGCACAATCTCAGGTACCTTAAGTTTCACAATTTTTCATGGCGAGAACACAAAAGTGAAAACAAAGTATATGTTCTTGGAGGGATCACCTGTCTTCCTTCCGAGCTAAGGCTTCTCCATTGGGATGGATGCCCGTTGAAATCTTTGCCATCCAATTCTTTTCTAGAAAATCTAGTTGAACTTAAAATGCGTGGTAGTCAACTCACAGAACTATGGAGTGGAAGTCAGGTGCGTAGGCTGTATTTACAATTGCATCTCTATAAAATCTGAGAATGCTTTATGAAGTTTAGGTATGATAATATTAATATGCTCTTCTTCTTTTGTATCCCACTTTGTCACAGGAACTTGGGAATCTGAGAGTTATTAATCTACGGGGCTCTAGGATGTTAAGCAGACTTCCAGACATTTCAAAAGCCCCAAAGGTTGAGATATTAAATTTGGAATTTTGTAAAAATCTTCAAGGTCTACCAGAGAATTTGGGGAATTTAAAATCTCTGCGACAACTTATTTTAGCCGAAACTGCTATAAAAGAGCTACCACAAAGCATTTGCAATATGGAACGTCTCGAAATTTTAAATATCAACGATTGTATATATTTACGTAAACTGCCAAATAACTTGGGGAAATTAAAATCTTTGAAGACCATTACTGCATCTTTTTTAAACCAAGTACCATCATCCTTCAATCAGTTGCGGAAATCACCCTGCATAAGGTCTGATGAAAATGAAGGTTTCATGTACCCTTGCCTAAACACTCTTGACCTGACATCATGTGGACTATTAGAATTTCCCAACAGTCTTTGCAGTCTGGTCTCATTGGAAAAAATATTTATGGCTCGCAGTTACTTTCAGAGCATACCGGAAACCATCAAACAACTCTCTAGTTTGAAAAAACTTGATCTACGAGACTGCAAGAGACTCCAATACCTACCGGAACTTCCACTACTGGATTATCTAAATTTAATAGGGTGTACGTCTTTGAAGTCGGTGTTTGGTTCATCCCAATTATTACATAAGCAACAAAAGCTCAGACGCTTGGAGCTCAGTGACTGTTTCAATTTGAATGAAGAAGAATACAATCAAATCATTGACTATGCAATTTCACCATATCCTTATGAGGTATCAATTTTCTTATTTGTTCTCTTTTGTTGTGGTTGTTAATGTTACTAGATTTGTAAAACAAACTTGGCAAATTTTATATAACAAATTTGAAATTTGCAAATTTCTTTTACTGGTTTTCTTTAAAAAGAATCAAAAGGTTTACTAATGCTACACATATTTTAAATTCTAACAATTTCTGTAATTTTTTCATAATCAACAAAAATATTTAACTTATTAGAAAGTAATATTTAATTATTTGGCATTCGGTACACTTATGCAAATTCATGTTTAATTTTTTGGATTTTGAGAAATCAACAAATATTTTCTTAAAGATTATTATAATTATTTGGCGAGCACTTAGAAGGTAGATAAATATCTTCTCATCTAATTATTTTTCTATATACTAATAATAAATTGACACAAAAAATAATTGATGATAAATTACACTATGTATTATAGTTCTTGACTTTTTTTTATTATAATATTTTTTTTTTGAAGAAAACAATGTGTGGTTATAATAAAGCTCATTGGTTGTGTTTTTTCACGACACAGGGCAAGGACTTTGAGTTAATTATCCCAGGAAGTGAAGTGCCGCCAAAGATGAAATATAAAAATCAGGATGGATGTTCTGTGTCTTTCTCTTTATCATGCAAACAGTTGGAGGAGGTCACTTTTTGTTTCTGTGTTGTCTTTGACCCTAAATTGGTTCTTTATCTTGGAAACATTAGATGTGAAGCCATTCTTACGGATGAGTTGGGACACAAATTCTGTGCTTTTGTATCATATATTGCTGTTTATCCTTTGCATCTAACTGATCGAACGCATTTGTTGCTTTGGAGTACAAGATGCTATACACAGAGTGAGGTGGGAATCGGTGGTCCATGTACTGTTCACTTTAATTTCTCTATCAATGAAGGTTGTGGTAGCATAATAGGTTGTGGGGTTCACCCACTGATTGCAGACAATAATGATGACAGAGCAAAAGAGGAGGATGATGAGGAACTGCCACTTAAAAAATTGAAACATAGTTGAAGGTAATTAATTTTCTCAATAAATCACAAGTACCCTCTAGTTGTTCTTATTGTCGAATTCCTATGTGGTTCCTTTATTTATTGTCAAATTCCTATTATGACAGAGGTCCTAGTCCTATTGGCATTGCTTTACTATTGTGTCGGAGTCGTGGTCACCCCACCAAGATTACTTAACCTTCCATGTTTTGAAATTTGCTCTAATTACATCATTTTTCCACAAGTTCAATATTCGTTGATCCTTTGTTGCAGTTTTTCACTTGACGTAACGGTTTATGGAGTTTGTCGTCGGTCTTGGGATTCACATCAATGTCAGTGTCTTGTTTCAAATGCTAAATAAGCAAGAGTGTTCGACTAATTTCTTAGATCGAGCTTTTTACAACTTAATAACGGTAAATATAAATATCAGAAGTGTTAGACTTTTTGTATTGGAAAAAAACACTTTTTTTTTATAAATTTGTGTAAAAGTTAAAATAAAATAAGCTTATTTTAATGTTAAATGTTTTTAATTGTGTTATTAATATTCATATTTATTCTAGTTAAAACAATTCTAAAATGAAATGAAAAAATAAAGTTTCAGTTCGAAACTAAAACCGTAACCAAAACTGAATAAGTACCGTTGAAAATCAAAATCATTTAAAACTGTTTTCATTCCGTTTATGTTTTGGTTCCGCTATTTATAAAACTGAAACCGGCGGTTTTAAAATCGTGGTCACTCCTAATTAATTTGACCTCGAATAGAATATATATGTAACAAACCGGACACGATTAACATTTATTCTCCGGAAGAGTGTAATGGACTCTTTATAGTTGGCATGATTTAGTTACCTTGTGTAGAATTCAATAGTTACCTTGTATGGTTACCATATTCATAGAACCAGAATTATAGGTAGCAGGTGAGTTGAATTAATTCTAGTTCTAGCATGGCGGCAGCACAATTAATTATGTTTCTCGTTCACCTTGCTGGGAAATTGGATAAAAAACATCAATTTCATTTCCATAAAAAACAAACTACATATGCCTATGTATAGACTTACATTTTAACCACAAACTTAGATCACTAATCCACTAATTCCACTAAATTTAAAGGTTTTTGTTCTTTACCAGTGGCATACCAACAATGTATATGGAGCTAGATATTTTAGTGTGAGTTCCGATGGTGGTTGGATATTATTTATTAATGTACTGTTGTCTAGAAATTCATGTTTGAAAAAAATTATTCTTTGCAAGGTATTATAATCCATGATTTTTATAACATGACAATTTTAAACATCAATAGCTCCAATACACCATATACACACCATCAACCACAAACAAAGTCACCACATGCACAAAATGTCTAGAAGTAGAAGATGAAAAACAACTGCAGGACACTTGAATTCCACATTTATCAGGATTCAGGAACCTCTTGAAGAATCTTGTGCTAGTAGGCTCTGTTCGATATAAGAAGTATTTTTCGCTGCTCACTCTAGCACTAACTTGTGCAAGTAAAAACTACTAAATCTAGTTCTAGACACCTTAATCTTAGTTCTGATTATAGCACTCAAATTCCAAATACCAATGGCATCATATGATTGAAATAAACTAAAAACATAATTTCTGCATGATGACAGAGTAAAAGAAACTTTATATCTTGGCTGCATTATATAGTATCTAAATAAACCAATCAGTTGATGTTCGCACAGAGGTGGAACTTCATTCTGACTAATGAAGCATCAACCAGAAACTAGGAAAGAAAATCCACTGACATCATCTTTTAAGTAACAGACCTAATGTCATTCTAAGTAACAGTGCCAATGGCTCTGTAATCTACTGACTTGAAACTACTCATTTTGAAGTACAGCAACAGAACATATTGAATTTTGTCTGCAGGCAAGGCAATCTGAACATATACCAACAGACTAAAGAATTCATATTATCTCGGTGGAGCCAAGTTTCTATTTTTTGTTACTTCCATCTTCCTGTTTAGAAATCCACCTAAATTGAAATTAATAACAAAAGAGTTTAGATTATCTTTATATGAATATAACCAACAATACTGTCCCCACCGGCAGTAAGAAGACAAACAATGAGTAAGGAAAGAATTTCACAATTAAAGCAGGCAGTTGAAGCTTAAAACAGGCCAAAAACCCAAAATAGTGTGTGCATATGAATGCCATATAGAGACAGGCATATACAAAGAAAGGAAAAGGAAATCGATGAGTTAAAATACTAACCAGGCTTTGATATAAGGTTGATTCGCGAGCGAGGTCCTTCAAACTTCCAGTTATCCTCATTCAAGGATTTAACCTCTTTGTTAAGTGCAGCCATCAGATCACCTTTCAGAACTGGAGAGGCAAGAAACAACCAAAGCCAACAACAGTGTGATTCCTCATTTTCTTGCAACAAAGATAATGTGCATATAAAATAGGAATCAAGAAAAGGGATTTAATTTCTTCTCCATATGCTGCACAGTTGAAGTTTTGAATGAAAAATCAAAAGAATTTCTCAAGCCATTGAGAAACTGCAGAAACATAATGATGGGAAAATTTCAAGCAATTCACTAAATTTAATTTCAGAAGTATCTACTACACCAAATTTGAATTTTCTATTCGAGAGGGAGAGAGCAGACATAGCATGGCCTCTTCCTTGCGATCTTGGACGGAAATGAGATCGGACGGGAAATGGAAATCTTCCAAAGTGGCGTTGCTTCCACCGCCGCCTCCGCTGACAATGGCGGTCGTCGACACTGATGAATGGGCTGATGAAGTACTGTTCATTTTGTCTGCGTGGCTAATTTCCCTACAAAATCAATCCATAGAAATAGAATAATATTTTGTGTGGGCTTTTTCTTTGTTTATTTGGATCCATGAAGCCCACTTCCATAGACACAAACGCTGGCACTGATCTATTCCAGCTCTGCTCCATCTCTCTCAATTCAAAATTTGATTTTCAAAAAATTCTCAACTGTGGTGATCCTCAAAATCGACATCCGAAGCAACTTGATCAGCCCAATATTTTCTGCAGTTTTTTTTTTTTCAACGCTTCTTTCTCACACACCGTCTCCGGCTAAGCAACTCAAGCATTTTCTTTTGCTTTCTCTTCGCTACTCACTGTCATTGAATCGACATTACTAGTTCAGAGATTCTTCTTTCTGTTCCTCTTTCAGTTTTCATCCTTTTTTTGACTGTTGTTTCTAGAGGTAAGTACTTGCTATTCGTTTCTTTATTTCAATTTATTCATGTATAGCTTACAAATTGAAATTTCTGCTGAGATGTAAACCAATGCTCCCCTGCTCCTTAGCGCACCCCCAAATGGACAATAACTTATATAAACTAATCCATTATTTTATTCTATGAAATCCTACTACTTCACCTAAAATTTGGCTTACTCACTCGCAGGTAGATCTTACTCTTTTGTCGGTTGCATTACTGCACATTGGTTCATTCTACTACTTGATAAGATAATAATTTCTCCTGATTTTCTGTAGTTAATTCATCTTTGTTCATTCTAATCCAGTTAGAAAATTTCTGTTCTTTTCCATTTGGAAATTCATTATAAGGATTAAGTTAGGGAAAAATAATGTCCTTCATCACATCAAGGCATTAGTAATTCATAGTTTAATTTATTTGGGGAAGTGTTGTGTACATTAATGCTCTTAATATAAAAAGCACGTTTCTTGTATTTTCCGTTGAGAATTTGAGGCATAAATACTATTCACATAATTTCTTCTTTTTTATAGCTAATTCTGCTTGAGACCAAATTTGTCTTCTTCAGGTAAATTTTGGGTTCTAGTTCATGAAGAATTTCCTGACTAAGGTTGAATATTCACCAATATGAAACACTTAGTAATTTATCCAGAAGACCACAATGGTACTGCAATCTATTTGTAAAATTATGCAGCAGTGAACCTAATTATAATGATGATAGGATGATATCACTGTTGCATTAAAGATCAGTAAGTGAACCATTACAAGCAAAAGAATGGGTACACATAGTGTAGTCTTACATAAAAAAATTATTTGAGCATATATCTCCTAAGGTACAACCTAGGTGAATCTTCAAAAGAGTAAATCCCAAAACACGTTATTATTAAATATGACTGAATTTCATACACCTGCATGCACCAGCTGGGGATGTTGATGAACTGATTGCAGAGTGGAAAAAAGTTACTCTTGATGTATGAACACAAGACTTACGTTGGTAGCTTTTTAAGTACTAGAGAATAATCTCATTATCCTTTTTTTTTTTTTTTGAAACTTAATATCATTACCAAAATAATGGAGTGAAGTACAGCATTTCATAAATTTGAATGGATTATGGACAAATTTTTTGAAAAAAAAAAGATTATTCACCAATTTCATTTTTGATGGGAATTTTTTTAAAGAGAAGTATAAATGTTAGAGGTGAGTATGGACCATGAGCAAAAAAATTAAATAGTACATTAATATCGATTTTTTAAAATCACCAATCATTAACCGGTTTGTTATATTCGGTTAACAAATCTATTGATTTCGGTTTGGTTAACCAATATTTTTTTGTTAACCATTAAAATTTATGACATAAAATTATAAAAAAATAGATAAAATTAAGTTAAAATTTAAATGTGCAAAGTAATTTAATATAAAAATTATGAAACAAACATAATTTTAATAGTTAACCAAAAAACATATTATTAAATATGATTGAATTTGATACACCTGCATGCACCAGCTGGGGATGTTGATGAACTGATTGCAGAGTGGAAAAAAGTTAGACTCTTGATGTAACTTACAGGTATCTGGATTGATGGATTGATAAACATGCACCCACAAATTGTGATTTATTATTATTTTTTTTTTTTTTGCAAAATTCAGATTTTTTGTGCATGTGTTATTTTATTAATTGGAGGAAGAAGTGACCTTTTTTTATGCCTCACCAAGATTATTACTCTAGAAATGCTTATTTTTATGGGTACAAAGTTTTCAGGCAAATCATGTAGTTGTTTCATGTTTCTACTGTGTTTCAGTTACTCTATGGAAGCTCAAATTTATACTTGTCAGAAGGTGGGGATCTTGTTGGCATTCTTGGTTGGCTTTGGCTTTTGTATGAGTCATTCATCGTATTCAAGTGAGGTTGTTATAGCATTCCACTTTAAATTTTACGGAATTTATCATTTCTGTCATACGTGATTTTTTTTGTTAGTGTCTTGGTAAATTGCTTTTGGTATGTATATACTATTGATGTGAGGCTACTAATAATATCTCATTTATTGTAGCTTATAGTTCCCTGATACATCTATCCAAATATGTATCAAGTTTGTGTCCATTACTTGCCTAATCATGCTGATAAATTTATGCTTTTGCACCAAGAACAAGTGGTTAATTTTGAACAAGGGATGTTGAATTTCAAGCTTTAGGGCCTTTTGTTGAAAAGCTTAGGTTAATTTTATCAATGTTTTTTTTATGTCCTTCTCAAGTCATTTTGTTTAAATGAGGCAATTTCTAAGAAAAAGAGATAGAAAGGGAAGCAAGGGGAGAAGCAAATTGACAGGAGGAAATGAAATATGTTGTGTTATAGTGTTTGTTGTTGGTCTAGTCAACAGTACTAGTTTAGTATGCCTCGAACTTTTCGATTATCTTTTTATTTTTTTTCTTAAATGTGCAATCTGAAGTCGTTTTGGAATTTGTTCAAATTAGAAAATGAGTGAAAAATAGACAGAGATTGAGGAAGGAAGGAATTATTTGACTTTATTCATCCCTCACATAAAGGTATAATTACTGGAGTACATCCTAACAAGGAAACTACTATTTTATAGAATTAATACAATCATCAAATCCCTTGATTGCTACACATAAACATGGTAAGTCAACTCTTCTAACAGCGAGCATTCTAACACCTCCAGAAGGAAATGAAATATAATGTGTCATAGTGTCTTTTCTTGGTCTAGTCAACAATTCTAGTTTAGTATGCCTAGAACTTTTTGATGATCTTATTATTTTTTCTTAAATGTGCAATGTGAAGTTGTTTGGACTTTGTTAAAATTAGAAATTGAATGAAAAATAGAAACAGATAGAGGAAAGAAATAAACGTTTGACTTTATTCATCCCTCACATAGGAGATGTATAAATAGTGGAGAATTACTGGAGAATACATCCTAATAATGAAACTACAACTATTTTATAGAATTATTACAATCATCACATCCCTTGATTGCTACACATAAACATGGTAAGTCAACTCATCAAATTCAGGAAATTTTGTCAACTGGAGAGGTGTCTCCATAATCAAGGCCAAAAATTCGGGTTTAACCTTTTGCAACTTGTTGAGTCTTAAAGAAGGTCAACCCTTCTATTGGGGCCAACTTTAATTGTATAAATCTAGTAATAGCTAACTCTTTATTTTCCAAGATGAAGTGGAACTAAATTCCAAGTTTGATTGAACCCGACTCTAACAATGAGATGCCTAGAAGAGTTTTTATCCAATCCAGCACAAGATTCGACCAACCTAGCTCTCCCCAACTGGATACTTGCATCCGAACTAATCATTTTGGAATGGGATTAATGTCCCTACCCAAGGTGAAGGTTTTGGAGTTCTCTGGACCAGATCCATATAGTTGGATTGCCAAGGTTGAGCTATATTTCAACGTCCATCAAAGACCAGAGAGGATGAAGCTTCTAGTAGCCCAGATGTGCATGACATGAGCAACAACCACCTGGTTTTCTCAGGCAATCCGCGACAACCCGCTCTCGACTTGGGAGCAATTTAAGTTTAGGTTAAATGGGCGTTTCTGCAGATAAGGGATCCATAACCCCTATGAATAATTACGGACCCTCTTTCAAACCAGGATCGTGGATGGCGACATCGAGGAATTTGAGTCAATCATTGGATACATCCCCAAAACGTTTGAAGCTCAATTCCTTGGATACTTTATGGGAGGGTTGAAAGAAGTTGGAAGGTGGGTCTGATATCTCAAACCACAAACCTGTGAGGAGGCCATGGAGCTCGCTAGGGATGCCGAACTTACTTTCAGTCCACCAAAAAGCTGTGCAGTGGCAAGGGAGAGAGGCGAAGGAGCTTGGAGTCGATCTAAGGTAACCCACGTTTCCCCTTTGATTGTGCGACCTCTTATCCCCTAAGAGACCAGTCAACCTAACCCAAGTATTAAAAACATGGACCCTAGCCCATTAACACAAGCTGAAGCTCCTCCACAACATTCATTCCACCCTCCCAACAGAATGCAACACCCGCAACGGAACAAAGGACCATGCAATCTGGCATAGTCCTATTATGTGTCTTGTTTCATTTGAGGGTTCAAAGATGATATAAGGAGTAGTGTCAAGATCCACCCCCAGATTTGTACATTACAATAGAGTAAGCCAGATTACGAGAGATCCATCTAGAAGCTAATAAACCTAAAGCTCCTCTTATCCACCCTTTAAATCTTGGGAATTCAATAACCACTCTAATAACCATACTTCAAAGCCAACCTCAAACACCTCCAACCAGCCTAGCTTAACACCCTTAGTAACCAAACCATCTAATGCTCAACAAAACACTAACACTGTAACTTATACTCCTAAACACACAAATCAGTTTCAAAAGAACACACTTGGTTCATGTTACAAGTGTGGTGTTCACTATTTTCTTGGTCATTAGTGTGCTATCAAGAAACTTATGACTATTCAAGCTATTACTAAAGCAAAAACTAAAGAGGAGGAAGATTGACAAGATGTTAGAGAACTTAAGAATGAACCTTAGCATATAAGACTATCCCTCATTGCACTTGATGGCGATCTTAATGATAATACCATCAAGATAAAAGGGAAGCTAGCTAGAAAAGCTATTATGATTCTCATAGATAGTGGCAGCACTTAGAGCTATTATAGTTCTTGTCTTCTCTTTTGCAACTTCATTATCATTTTAGTTATCCTCCTTTTTCAATTTTACAAAAGTTATGTTCTAGTCTTAAATAGGGATCTACTTTAGAGTGTAAAGCTTGTCAATTTGCTAAACACCATAGATTATCTTATTCTCCTAGACTAAATAAACGTGTTGAGCCTTCTTTTTACTTGGTTCATACTGATGTATGGAGTTCTTGTCCTGTTACTTCCAAACTTGATTTTCGTTATTTTGTGACATTTATTGATGATTATTCTCGAGTTACTTGTTTTTATCCTATGAAATCGCGTTTTGAGTTGTTTATTATATTTTATGCTTTTCATGCTGAAATTAAGACTCAATTCAATAAATCCATTTGTATTTTGAGAAGTGATAATGCTAAAAAATATGTTTCACATTCTTTTAAATCTTATCTCTCTCAGCATGGTATTATTCATCATTCTTCTTGTATTGTTACCCCTCAGCAAAATGGTGTAGCTGAGCGGAAGATCCATCACTAATTAGAAGTTGCCCGGGCTCTAATGTTTCATATGCAGATTCCTAAAGTTTTTTTGGATAGATGCTGTTTCCAATGCTTGTTTTCTTATCAGCAGAATGCCCTTTTTTTTCCTGATAGTCAGATTCCGTATTCTCTTCTTTTTTTCTCATTTTCACCATTTTATCTTGCTCCTCGAATTTTTGGGAGTACTTGTTTTTTTGAAAACATGCGACCTCAGGTTTCAAAACTAGATCTTAAATCTCTTAAGTGTGTTTTTATGGGATACTCTCTTGAACAAAAGGGGTATTGTTGTTACTCTCCTTCTTTAGGTCGTTATTTGGTATCTGTTGATGTTACATTTTTTTAGCATACACCTTTCTTTGGTTCCTCTGTGTCCTCTCCTTCGCACTCTAATGATTCAGGGGATGATTTTCTTATTTATACTGTCAATGAACAGGTTGTTTCTCCTCCATCTCGATCTGTTATTCTTCAAGTTTATTCTCGACGTATGCACCATCCTATCGAGACACCTCCTGCTTTATCTTCAGAGCCTTCATCTCAACCAGATGCTAGCCTTAACCTTCCTATTGCTCTTCACAAAGGTAAACAAACATGTACTTACCCTGTTTCTTCTTTTGTATCTTATCATGTTTTATCTACTTCCTCTAAGTTTTTTTTAGCTTCCTTAGACTCTATTGCTATTCCCATGTCCCTTGTTGAAGCATTAGCTCATGATGGTTGGCAAGCTGCAATGAAAGAAGAGATGATAGCCGTAGAGCAGAATCGTACTTGGGATCTTATTCCTTTTTCCTCCTAGAAAACTGCCATTGGTTGTAAGTGGATGTTTACTGTTAAAATGAACTTTGATGGTTCTGTTGCTCGATTGGAAGCTCGATTGGTTGCTAAAGGATATGCATAGACATATGGAGTGGATTATTCGAAAATCTTTTCTTCAGTTGCAAAACTTTCTTCTGTTCAATTGTTTATCTCCTTAGGTGCTAATTACAATTGGATACTACATCAACTTGATGTGAAGAATGCATTCTTGCATGGGAATTTGAGTGAAAAAGTTTATGTGGAGCAACCGCCTGGTTTTATTGTTCAAAGGGAGTCAGGGAAGGTGTGCAAATTAATAAAGTCTTTGTATGGTTTGAAGCAATCTCCTCGTGCTTGGTTTGGGAGATTTAGTACAATTGTGATTGAGTTTGGCCTAAGAAGTACATATGATCACTCGGTGTTCTTTACATCATCTAGTTCTTGGTGCATTTTGCTAGTTATGTATGTGGATGATATAGTGATAACTGAAAGTGATGAAGCTGAGATCATGAGGTTGAAAGTATTCGTTGGGACTCACTTTTAAACCAAAGATTTAGGACCATTGAAATATTTCTTAGGGATTGAAGTTTCTTGTAGTCATAAAAGGATCTATCTATCTCAAAGAAAATATTGCCTGGATTTATTAGATGATGCTTGTTTTATCGAGGCAAAAGCATGTTATGCGTCTATGATACCAAATGTGAAGTTAAAAGCTGAAGATTGAGACTTATTTGAGAATCCTAAAAAGTATAAGAAGGTTGTGAAAAAATTGAAATATCTTACTATCACTCGTCCTGACATTGCTTTTCTAGTAAGTGTTGTTATTCAGTTTATATCACTTTTAGAATCTCACACTGGGATGCTATTGTACATGTTTTGAGATATCTAAAAAGTGCATCAAAACGTGGCATCTTATATTGAAATCATGGTCATCACACTATAGAAGGTTTCACATATGCAAACTATGAGATCTTTCAGATAGGCATACTACCACTGATTATTGTATTTTTGTTGGGGGGTAATCTTGTTTTTTTGAAGAGTAAGAAACATAGTGTTTTATCCCGATCAAGTGCAGAAACTGAATATAGGGCTATGGCACAAACTACCTGTGAATTTATATGCTTACGTCATTTGCTTGGGGAGATTGGGTTTGTTTAGTCTAAACCAGTAAACTTATGTTGTGACAACTAAGTAGCTATTCATATTGCAAAATAATCACATGTTTCATGAGAAAACCAGACATATAGAAGTCGACTGTCATTTTACTCGAGAAAAGCTAGAAGATGGATCAATCTCAACTTCACATCTCAGAATAGGGAGCCAGTTAGCTGATGTATTCATTAAAGCATTACCGGGAATCAGAATGATTACATTTGTAAGAAGATAGGCATGATCAATATCTATGCTCCAGCTTGAGAGAGAGTGTTATGATATATGTTGCAGATTGTATAGCTGTAGAATAGTTTAGTTTTAGGAATTTGTTCTTTCCTATTTTAGCTCTAGTATACTTGTATAAATACCTGTATATTTTCCAATAGAATGAAGTGAATAAACTCTCACTTTCACAATTTCTTTCACTCCAGACCCTCCAGTCACTATTATAGTGGTTGGTGGTAGGAAAATTCAGTGCAACATAAATGTGACAATTGCATTTGGGCAATGCAAGGCAAGCAATTCCAATTTGACCTTAGGGTCCTAGAACCTGTGAATTGTGATCTTATCTTGGGAGTTAATTGGATAAGGTGTCACTCCCCAGCCACCTTCAACTTCAATTTGAACAAGCTCATTATTACCCAAGAGGGGCAACAACTAGAATTACAAGGGTTGAATGAGTATGCCACCCTGAAGATGATGTCTCCTAAGAGTTTGAATAAACTAGTACAGACTTGTCGGATGGATATCATTACAAGGCTCTTTATCATGACAATAACTCCAACACAAAACCAACCCTTATGCCTTGACATTGTCAATCATTCAACTCTTGCCCTAATACAGCAACTCTTACACAAATTCTCTAGCATTTTCCAAATTCCTAAGGCTCTATCTACTCATTACATATATCATCCAAAGAAGCTACTTGGGAAAATGCCATATGTCTTGAACACCAATTTCTGAGTTTTATCATTATTGGGCACAAAAATATTCTCAAGGTGAGGGTATTGTTAAGTATTCACATAGGAAGGGTATTTAAGTCATTTTTGGTGTTGATAGTTATTTCAATTATTTTAATGACTCCTTGTATTTTTTTACTATTTTTACTTGGTGGCTGGATTCTGTTAGCCAACTATAAGTAGCGGTGCATTTTTAGAGGAGAGAGGGATTACATGCTCCCTTGTCCTCTAGTGCATCTCATCATTGTCCCTTTGCTTCATATTGTTGTTAATAGATAGACAGTTGTAAATATCTTTGTAATTATAGTGTGAATAATTTACCATAATTAGAGCTATTTCATAGGAAGAAAATAGCAGATTTTCAGGGATGTAAATCAAATTTATTTCTATTTAATGAAAGCTCTCTTAAAGGGAGAAATCATTCAGCAAAATTGACATGGTATTAGAGCCTTCTCTTGACTATTTTGGCTTTGCAATCTTGAGATTTCTTTGAGCTTGGCTTCGTTTACTTGTTTTTTGGTTATTTTTGTCTTGAATCTTGGTTACTCTCTGTATCTTGGTTAATCTTGGCTGATTTTTTTTTTGTTTTCTTGTTTGTTTACGATAATGACTTCCCATCAGTTTGAGTCTTTTAATGTTCAATTTACTGGAAAGAATTATTCTGCTTGGGATTTTCAGTTCCAACTATTTGTCACTGGGAAGGAATTATGGGGCCATATCGATGGAAGTGATCCAGCTCCTAGTGATGCTACACAGTTATCTCAATGGAAGACAAAGATGCTCGGGTGATGACATGGATTTTAGGATCTATTGATCCTCTTATTGTCCTGAATCTCAGGCCATATAAGACTGCAAAGGGCATGTGGGACTACTTAAAAAGGTCTACAATCAGGACAACAGTGCACGTCATTTTTAGTTGGAACATGAGATAGCTAATTACTCTCAAAGCAGTCTTTCTATTCAAGATTACTTTTCTGGATTTCAAAATCTATGGACTGAATTCACTGATATTGTTTATGCTAAAGTACCTGCTGAATCTCTTTCTATAGTTCAAGAAGTTCACGAGCAAAGCAAAGGAGATCAATTTTTGATGAAATTACAATCTGACTTTGAGATTGTTCGGTCAAGCTTGATGAACCATGATCCACCTCCTTCCTTGGATGTCTATTTCAGGGAATTACTACGTGAAAAACAACGTCTTCTCACGCAAAACTCTTTCAAGCAAGAGAATACTGTCACTGTTGCATTTGCTGCCCATGGAAAAGGAAAGGGCAGGGATATGACTAAAATACAATGTTATAGTTGTAAGGACTATGGTCATATTGCTAGTCATTGTGGTAAGAAGTTATATAATTATTGCAAACAACAAGGGCACATTATCAAGGAGTGTCCCACACGTCCTCAAAATCGCCGGAATAACTCCTCTTCCACAAGCAATATTACCACTGAGTTTGCTGCCCCAGCAATGTCTACATGCCCTACTCCAGTAGCTGCATCAGTTCTTACTCCTAAAATGGTACAACAAATGATTATTTCAGCCTTGGGCTTGCAAGGTAATAATATTCCATCTCATCTTTGGCTTGTTGACTTCGATGCTTCAAATCATATTACCAACTCTACTAGTATACTTAAAAATGTCCGAGAATATATTGGTTCATTAGAAATTCAGGTAGCCAATGGAAGTAATTTATCTATCACTGAGATTGGGGATATTAATCCAACTTTCAAGAATATTCTTGTATCACCAAAGCTGTCTACTAGTCTTATTTCTATTGGTCAATTGGTGGATGACAATTGTGATGTGCATTTCTCTCATAATGGTTGTCTTGTGTAGGATCAGGTGTCGGGGACGATAATCGCGAAGGGGCCTAAAGTTGGACGACTGTTTCCTATCTTTTGCTTGTACCACTACAGCCAGTAAGAGTGAGATTTGGCATAGACATTTAGGACATCCAAATTACTCTATTTTGTCTCATTTAACAAATTCTTGTTTGTTGGAAAATAAAAGTTCTTTTTCAAATGTTGCGTTTGATTGTTGTACATGTAAATTGGGCAAAAGCAAAATGCTTCCTTTTCCTAAGTTTGGTAGTCGTGCATCCAAGTGCTTTGATGTCATTCATAGTGATGTTTGGGGTATATCACCAATTGTCTCTCATGCCAATTATAAATACTTTGTGACATTCATAAATGATTTTAGTCGATTCACTTGGGTATATTTTTTTCGTTCCAAATCCGAGGTATTTTCTGTGTTCAAGACATTTTTAGCTTATATTGAAACTCAATTTTCTAAAAGTATTAAAGTGTTACAATCTGATTCTGGTGGGGAATATATGTCTCATGAATTTCATGATTTCTTGTCTAAGAAAGGAATTATTTCACTACGCTTTTGTCCTTATACGCCACAGCAAAATGAGGTTACTGAACATAAAAATCATCACCTTTTGGATGTCACCCGTACTCTATTGATTAAGTCATCTGTTCCATCTAAATATTAGGTTGAAGCTTTATCTACTGCTGTATATTTAATTAACAGATCGCCATCTCACGTGTTAAATCTTGACTCACCTTATTATTGTCTTTATCATCAATCTCCTAGCTATCATGATTTACATACTTTTTGGTTTTGTTTGTTTTGTACATCTACCACCTCTTGAACGTAACAAACTATCTACTCAGTAAGCTAAATGTGCTTTCATGGGTTATAGTCCATCTCAAAAGGGCTTTATTTGCTATGATCCTGGTTCTAAAAAATTTCGTGTATCAAGACATGTTATTTCCTTTGAGAATCAGTATTTCTTTCCCACTCATGTTCAGCCTTCTTCTGCTGCTTCTCTTCTTCCTACATTTGAAGATTTGTCATATTCTTTTAGGCGGTTCAAACCTAGAATTGTGTATCAACGATGTCGACCAACTTTACTCCCTTTCGAGATTGATCTGCCACTTGAGACTGCTTCTCAACCAAAATTCGAGTTACCTTCCACTTCTGCTTCGCTACGCCGATCTGCCAGAGTCTCTAAACCTCCTAATTGGTATGGTTTTTCTTCTGCTTTAACTCATGTTTCTATTCCAACATGTTACTCACAAGCTTCCAAACATGAATGTTGGCAGAATGCAATGAAGGAAGAACTTCAAGCCCTTCAAGAGAATCACACATAAGACATTGTTCCTTGTCCTTCAAATATTTTCCCAATTGGTTGTAAATGGGTTTATTCCATTAAACTCCATGTTGATGGCACTCTAGATCGGTACAAAGCTCGCTTGGTTGTTCTTGGTAACAAACAAGAGTATGGTGTGGACTATGAGGAGACCTTTGCTCTTGTTGTAAAAATGACTACAGTAAGAACTATTATTGCCATAGCTGCTGCATAAGGCTGGCCTCTTCACCAAATGGACGTAAAAAATGCTTTTCTCCATGGTGATCTCAAAAAGGATATTTATATGAAGCCTCCACCTGGTTTGTTCTCTTCACCTACTTCAGATGTATGTAAGTTGAAGCGGTCTTTGTATGGATTAAAGCAAGCTCCTAGAGCTTGGTTTGAAAAGTTTTGGTCCACTTTGCAAAATTTCTCTTTTGTGCAAAGTAAATATGACTCATCTTTGTTTCTTTGTAAAACATTTGCTGGTTGTGTTCTTCTCTTGGTGTATGTCGATGACATTGTCATTACAAGAACTTATTCTTTATTAATCACTCACCTCCAGCAATATCTCAAGGATTCTTTTCATATGAAAGATCCTGGTTCTCTTACATACTTCTTGGGATTGCAGATTGATTATGCAGCTTCAGGTGTGTTCGTACATCAACACAAGTACACTCAAGATTTGATTGCTTTAGTAGGTCTTCAACAGTCCAAATCTGTAGACACTCTGTTGGAATTGAATGTTAAATATCACCGATTGGAAGGCGATATTCTTCCTGATCCTACTCTGTTTCGGCAATTAGTGGGGAGCTTAAATTATATAACTATTACACGGTCGGATATATCTTTTGCAGTCCAACAAGTTAGTCAATTCATGCAAGCTCCTCGTCATCTGCACTTGGTTGCTGTTCGTCGCATCATTCGGTATCTTCTTGGGACATCTACACGTGGTTTGTTCTTTCCAATTGGTTCTTCGATTCAACTTACTGCTTTTAATGATTCTAATTGGGCTAGCTGTCTAGACACTCGTCGGTCTACCACGGGCTAGTGTATGTTTCTTGGTGACTCTTTGATATCTTGGAAAAGCAAGAAACAAGACCGTGTTTCCAAATCTTCAACTGAGTCTGAATATCGAGCCATGTCTACAGCTTGCTTTGAGATTGTATGGCTTCGTGGGTTACTTGCTGAGATTGGATTTCCTCAAACTAGTCCTACTCCTATCCACGCTGACAACACCAGTGCCATTCAGATTGCTACCAACCCGGTTTACCATGAAAGGACTAAACACATCGAGGTGGATTGTCATTCTATAAGGGAAGCTGTAAATACAGGATTCATCACTCTTCCACATGTATTTAGTGCCCGACAAATAGCTGATGTGTTCACCAAATCCATGCCACGACACCGTCACCAGTTTCTTCTTGGCAAATTGATGCTTCTTGCTTCACCAGCATCAATTTGAGGGGGGATGTTAATAGATAGACAGCTGTAAATATATTTGTAATTATAGAGTAAATAATTTGCCCAGCTTTGAGGAGGGATCTCTTTTTCTCTCTTCTTCTTTCTTTCTTCTTCCCAATTTTTGCCCAGCTTCTATTCTCTCCTCTCTAAGCTCTTTTATTCTGGGAATTAATCCTGAATCTCCTAATATCTAACCTAGTTAGGAATTAATCCTAACATATACATCGTAATAAAGAAAATACAACCATTTTACAAAATTAATACAAACTTGGTAAATTAACTCCTCTAACAACTAGCATTCTCAACTATTCTAAGTTAGAATTTCTAACAGACTTTACATGCCAAACTCTGGACATACTAAAGCATAGTACCACTTCACACGATCCCAAAGTGTACCCAACGCTTCTGAAAATTTTTTGCATTGTTGATCTCTACTGTTCAGTTAATAGGCTGATTGCGTAGAAAAATAAACATGAATATAGAACGTTTGCTGGTTGTTTTAACTATCTGTTGAATAAAATTTTGACTAATTTCACTCACATAATATAATGTCCAAAGACTTTATCTCCATTTTGATATTACTTATTGTTAATAAAATCAAAATACAAAAAGTGAATTCTCATTTAACATAAAAATTTCACAACTGTATGGAAAAGTTACAACATTTGAGGTTTCTTGCTTGTCATCTTTTTGTTTCAGGTTTTCAAGTATGAGTCAAATTCTGGTTCCAACAACTTTATTTTTCATTCCAAGAGATACCTGTCAAAATCTTATTTTGAAAAATATGAGAGCTTTGTCGAATCAAACTTTCAAGATTTCATTGCAAATGAACTTCTAAGCTACTCATGCAAATGGCTGCCTGATAATCAGGATGCTGATTTAAGACTTTCAGTCCCAAATCGTCTTCTAATTGGTAAAGGTTCTCATCGTAGTCTATATTCAAGTATCAAATTGCACTTCCAGTCAAAATTGTTATCTTAGCTACCCAATTGCTTTTGTAAAGTTATATTTATAGAGAGACTTCCCGTTGGAGTCTTTTCTGACCCATTTGAACTCCAATACTTACTTCACCGTGGTGGTAGTACAATTATTTTTCTCCTTCACCTTTAAATTTTAAATTTTGTCTTATCGCATTATTTTTTATCAATTGTAATCTCTGTTAATCCTTTATTGCAGTTTTCACTGACATAGCTATTTTTGGAGATACAAATTTGGAGTTGCCCTCTGTTGCTTCCAATCAATCTGTTGTTGAGATTCACATGGATGTCAGCCCCAATATCTTGTTTGGACAGACAAATGAACTGGAAATCAGCATTGACCTCCCATTGCACGCTCAGTATCTAGTAAGTAGCAGTGATATATTGTTCTTATGTTGCTTTTAAAAGACAAAACAAAATAGACGTTGCATCTTTAGTTTCATGAGAGTGAACAAGCTTGAATACACTCTTCTCCCACAACTTGATGTTTCTTTAGAAGCCTCATTCATTTTGTTGTTCTATTTCATTTGAAAGACAATCTTCCAATCAACTATACTAGTTTCACAACGTTACCATAACTTTTAACGTTCACAAAATCTCCTATTGCGGTTTTTATTCAAGTGAGTATGAGTTTTTGGGCATGAGACTATTTGTTGATTAGAAGACATTAGGAATAACTTCAAATAAAGGTTTAAAGCTAGTTTGAAGATTCGTTTGGTTGCAACCTCTCAGTGAAGATGATTATGCAAAAGTAGAAATTGGGAGACCTGAAATATTCATTTACTGCACAAGAGGAGAAAATTTAAAGAATGAAGGGTGCTTATTTTGTCCAATTAGGGAGTATGTTGAATCAAAAACTGAGGTTGTTGTGTGGGTGGTACCTTCTGGTAAAAGGGGTCATGCTAATTTGGTCTCTATTGTTACTTTTTTTACGGCCTTTATATCAAGTCTTATGATTCTCATTACATCCATGATTTATTTAGACATTAAATTGGTATTGTTTTGTACATCTTAATGAATGTTATACTTTGAAATACTATATGCTTTGATGAGGAACATGATATAGTATGGTCTAAAGTGGGAAGAGGTGATTTTTTTAAGTTATTTCAGATTCATAGCCATGGAATCAATACTTTGTAGCGTTGCTTCTCAATTACCGATCCACAACTTTTTAGGATTATTTTTGTTTATAAAATTCTGTGTGGATCCCATCAACTTTATTTTAACATGTTTTAACTCTTCCTATAATTTTTGACATGATAACTAATATATTTATAATTAGTATAATTAGTCACAAAAAGATATTTATGATACTAATAATAAAATTTCTAACAGAAGATTGAATCATATATAATTAAGATATTATTATGTTTAATTGTTTTTTTTTAAAAAAACAAGATTTTCAGCCTCACTTTAACTCTAATTAAATCTTTAACCTTTCATCTATTGCTATTGCTCTGTATATCTTCCTCTCTAATTTTTCTTTTATTAGACTTTCTTTTAAAAAAGAAAAATAGAGAATAAAAATATGGATTCATAATATTATTCACCTCATTAAAAATTATAAAAAGAATAAACATTCAGCGTATAAATAAACTTGGTGGATACAAAATTAAAAATTAAATTGCATGAATGATTTAAAAATAAGATTAAATAAAATGGTAGAAAAAATAGCAAAAAGTTGATTGTGTTTCACTGTTAGTCTACACTGTTTTTTATAGAGAAAATGATAAACAATTTAATAAACCAATCACACAACATGAGCTGAATAAACTGTGTATATTACTCTGTGAAGAGTTTAATACAATGAGTTGTTCTCAATAGGAAGAACAAAGATGGAAATAAGAACAAGAAAAATAAAATAAACAATAAGGGCCTCAACTCTAAGAAGGACAGCCAAACACCCCGCCTCCTTCCTTCCCTCACTCACACTATACTGTTCCAACAATTCTCTCCATACCCCCTTTATATATATATATATATATATATATATATATATATATATATATATATATATATATATATATATATATATATATATATATATATATATATATATATATATATATATATATATATATATATATATATACACCCCTTTTCCTAACTAACTGTTGCCAACTCAGCCTCCTCCTCTTTCCCAGCCTTCTTATTGGATCGCCTTGTATAAATCGAACAAGTCGTGGGCCTGTGGGCATGACTCTAATCATGGATAGCATCTTCTCCATCATTGCCACCAGGTTGGGGAAGCAGTCTTGTCCTCAAGACCGAGCTGAGAAAACTGGTGGCAGATGACAAATTCATCCTACATAATTTCAATGAGGGCTAATGGTTATCTACGAAACTTTGGCAATCCAGCTAAAAATATGAGCATCCTCTAAAACATGGTAGCAACACTAGTACCAAAGCCTAAGTCCCACCCTTGCTTATCTTGCACCCATACAAAAAGTGTTCAGCTGGCTTCACCTCCCACACAGATTACTAGTAATAGATAGTTGAAGAAGCTAGAAATTTGCTTAGACTCTTTTAGATCTTTCTCACTAAATTGACTAGCTCCATGTGTCAGCAATACAACTTTGAACCTTGATGATCCAAGAGCAAGCAAAGTAGTGAGCTACAGAGAGCAGCACAGCATTTTGACCTCTAATTTTCTTGCAATGAACATTTGGCTCGAAGTTATTACAAGAAAGAGATCTTAACTGTAGGTATTAAGCTTGAACTGCTAGCAGTTTCAGGGCCATAAATTCAACGAATCCTAAAACTAAAATAGCTTTCCATCTACCCACATAAGTGTCTGCTAAAAGAGTTGCTACGATAGAGAGAATGTAGCTAGTTCCCATGATATTAGTTAGCCGATTAGCTACATCTTCTAAGCTAAAATGCATCATTCCAGTGAAATATGTCACAAAGTTCACTGCCAAAATGAGATAAAAAAGGGTAACCTGGTCAAATTTGACAAAAACAGCATCCCAGGTCTTAAGCTCGTCATCGGAGTTATTAGGCCGATCATCAGACTTAGGAATCTCGACGTGTTTCTCTTGGTGGTCTGTCAAATGGTTCAGTATCTCTAGGAATACACATGGAAAATGATTTACTGCAGACACAAGCTGGTATAAATGACCATCAATCCAAGTTTGAAAGTGTTGCAACTTTCTAAATCCCGTAGTAACCCTCTTCAACACCACTATTTTATTCTGCTCCACCACTGTAAGGCTACCCAACACCCAAATAGCTGTAAAATCTCCCCAAATTCGTAACCCTTCTACCCCTAAGATTACATCTAGCCCTCTTAATTCAGTCACCAGCACATCAATGGAACATTGGTAATCATTAATTTTGATAGAAATTCCTATATATCCCTTGTCATCTCCAACCAAATTCCCATTCCCAAGTATGATTTCAAGGGTTTTGATTGGACATACCTGATATCTCAAGATCGACACTAACTAAGGGAAAATGAAATTGGGTGTTGCTCCGCCATTGGTCAGCATCAACGTGAAAATCTCGTTGGCGGTTCCCACCAACTTAATGGTGTTCATCTCTTTGCCATTCTGATGATGCTCCGGCGACCGATCCGGCGAGCATTTTAACAAGCAAATTCGATCCTTAAGATAAGTGGCTATGAAATCCTTTAATTTTTCCTAAATTTGTTGAATTTTTCCTTTAGGTTTTATTAAGAGAAAAATGTTGAATTATTGAGAAAAATTGAAATTGATGTTATAATTGTGCAATTAGACTTTAATTAAATTTAGTTTAATGTATACTTTAAATTAAGAAAATTTGTAAGGAAATTTCCTATGTTGGCTGAAAATTTCCTTTAAAAGAAATGAATTATATGTTATTTAATTTAATAAAATTAAGCCTCAATTTGATAGAGAATATAAAATAATACATCCATAAATGTTTATGGAATTTATAGAGATTAAATGAATATTTTAAAATATTTATTGAATGATGTAATTGATGAAAATGGTGAATTTTTGTTAATTATGTCTTAAAATGATAATAGGCATAAAATAAATTATCCATGAATTTTTAGATAAATTATGGAAATTATTAGAGAAATTGTAAGTTGAATATTGGTGTATGTATTAAGTGTAAATGAAGAATTATTGTGAAATAATTCATATGAAAAGTGAAAAATAATAATAATTGTATAATAATATGTATATCAATTTTTAAGAAATTTATATGAATTATTATAATGTTTTGAAATATAATATGGAATATGTTTAATTAACAATATTGAATTATTGAGAAATAATTCAATAAACAAGTAAAAAATGACAAATTAATGTGAATTAAATTACTCCCACATAAAAAAAAATGAAAAAGCCAATTAATGCAATTCCGAAAAATGAAATAATGAATTATATTAATATAATTCATAATTGTTCAAAGATTTGTAAAATAAATGATTGGCTAATTTATCAAATTAAATTAGTCTATAAAAAGTATTAAAGGAGTGAATTATTATAAAATAATTCACCAACCGAATAAAAGTTGACATATCTGAACAACTGAATTTTTAGATTGAAAAAGTAAGAAAGATTGCTAAAAAGTCAATTATTAAATTATTGAGAAATTATTCATAAAGTGTTAAAGCAAAATAAGAAATGATGAATTATAATAATATAATTCACCAAGTGTATAAAAGTATTGAGAGAATATTTGGTTAAAAGTAAGTAAATGCAAAAGTTATATGTTCGAAAAAAAAGTATTAAATGTTTAGATTGAATAATTGTAAGATAATTCACAAAAAGTGATTGAAAAGAGAAAGTAAACTAATAGAAAAAGTTATTGAATAGTCAAAAATACTAAAAAGAATGCGATTGACAAAATATATTATTTTGAGAAAATGGAAAGAAATTAAAAATATTGAAAGTTTGGAAATCATTCCGAATATTTTCGATTATTTTTGCCCTTAACAATAGCCAGATAGTGATATTATTATACAAAATATAATTGGCTAGCCATATGGATATCCTATACCGTGGTGCAAGTCATGACGACTTGCTTTGCTATGAGTAGGATCTCTAATCTCCATAGTTTCAGTGTAAAATGTAAGTGAAAGTGTATCTAATATCTGCTCTGTGAAACTTAATCTGTCAGGATCATTTCACAATCTGTTCAGTGGGATCCTTTGGGGTCCATATCCCGCATATCCTATCTGAGAGCCCTGTTCTATTGCACTAGGGGCATATTGATGAGAATAAATAAAAAAATGCAAAAGTCAATTAAATGAAAAAGTTATAAATGAAAAATGACTTGACTGAAAGAAATTGAAAAGGTTGGGATTAAAACTGTAATTTTTCCTAAAAAGTGAAGTTAATGAGTGAAAATGAAAGAGAACTGTTTTATAATGATAAAATACTAAGTAACGATTATATAATTTAAAAATAAGTCTTTGTAAAGAAAAGTGAAAAACGAAATGTTACGTGAAAAATATCAGTAAGAACTAATTGGTATTTGGTATACCAATTATTGTTAGAAATTGAAAAAGTTCGAATAAGAATACTTATTATGTATTTAAAGTCAAAGTAAAATGAGAGAATACATATCTAAAATGAAAATTATGGTAATTAAAAAGTAACTCTGAAATCAAGAAAGGAATTAAATAATGAACTGAGTACTGCCATTAAAGAGGCAACTAATAATGGATAGTGTTAACGAAATGGTAATTGTATTGAAATGAATAGACAAAGAATATAGCTAAAAAGTTTAATGTAAACCGTTATAAGAGAATGTATGACAAAGATTAAGCAAAAGTCAAAGTAAGAAATGTAAAGATAAAAGTCAAATGTAATTGAATCACAAAAGAACGTATTGTTAAATAATTGGAAGTATGGAACCAAAGTAAAAAGATTACCAAAGTGTCGGTAGACCATTGAAAATAGTGTTAAAAGGATTAAAAGAAATTTTTGGCAATGTAAGAATGAAAGATTGCATAATGTATGTAATTATGTTTTAATTGGAAAATTTTAGGATTAGTTGTCACCACTGAGCATATCTAGTGCTCAGCACGTAATGTTTATTGCGTGCAGGTTATGAAGCGTTGTGGGAGCTTGGTACACAGAGGAGCAAAGATTGAAGTATTTTAGTATTTTTGGCATATATATACTTAGCTAGTGAGAGTAAAGAACTGATATGTAATCAAGTTACTATTTTTGAAAGGAAATATTGTATGTTTGATAGTCAATGATTTTTTAAATAGTTACTTCAGTTCTATAAATGAATGTTTAGAATATGAATATGTATTCTATTATGCCTCTTAGAGACTGTGTGATTGTGTGGTTTTTCAGGAAGCTAGTAAGTTATAGCCGTTATACTGCCAAAATTTTATAAAATGAATAGAAATTTAGATTATTGTAAATCCATGAGTTGAAGATATTAAATTGTATCAAAATCGCTTGGCAGTAAATAAATTTTGAAATAGGAAAAGAAAAAAAAATTTACTATTTACTGCTTAATTTCTTATCTAAATGAACTATTTTGTTAAGGATGTTACAAATGCAGTAGAGAAATTCCAAAGCAGGGATGTGCAAATGATCGATTCGATTCAATTTTGGATCGAACCGAAAGAACTGAGAATCGAAGTTTTGAAAATATGAGAACCAAATCGAAACCAAAGTTTATAGAATCGAAAACTGAATTGACCGAAATAATTTTGATTGGTTTAATTTGATTCAATCGGTTCAGGATCAAATATGGACTTTTTTAATTGGACTTTTAATCTAAATAGGTCCATAAATTAAATTAACTTATATTTAACAAAATAAAATCATTTAATATAACTAAAATTAAAATAAAATACATAAATTTATTATATTATGTTCATAATAAATATTATTCAAAATTATATTAAAAATATACTGCTAAAATAATATTTAAAAAATACATTAAAAATTCTCTAATAAAACAAGTTCATATAAAAAAAATATAATATGACTTTTTAAATATAATATAAGTCCAATTTGACACAACATTAAAAAAATAAAAATATTTAATATTTAGTAATTTAGATTGAAAATACAATTATGCATATCTGAAATTTAATATCTAAAAGAATTCAAATGTTTGAATAGTATAAGTTAGCCAATTAAGGGAGCGATATAATTACTGACCATACTTTTATTAGACTTTGCTTATTTCATCACCAAGAAATTAAGCTTTTATCATTTATTATTACTATGAAAGTATTTAACTTTTAGAAATCAATTAGTTGCTTCAATTTTTAGTGTTGTGAAATAAATTATGTAGAGACTGACATTTCAATATAAATTGCTAATTTCATGCAATTCATCCTATTGCACAGATAATTAGTCTATCATTGATATGAAAATTCTTTTTTTTTTTGCCATTAAATTAAATTTGAATAATAATTAAGCTTTCCAGTTTTTTTTTTTTTTTAAAAAAAAAGATAAACTTTGGTAAATACACTGAAAAGATTATTTATCCACCATAATAAAATTTGCAAATGTTGTAAATTACATACTTTGATGTTGGAGTTCCTACAAATTATTATGCATTTAAATTAATTAATTTTCAAAATCATAGTTTATAAAATTAATTAATAACCGAAAGTCGTTTGTTCTTTGAACCTTTTTATTTAATGATCTGGTTGCCCACGGACCGAAAAGTCAAAAGGGGAAAAAACATTATTATGTATATTACAACAAATTGATTTATCAATTATATATATAGCAAATTTAATTTTTAATTTAATCATTAATACTCTACTATTCAATTTAATAAATTAAAATTTTAAATTTATATTTTAATTCACTTCTAAATTTTAATTTTATACACTACAAATTGATTTATCAATTACACAGCAAATTTAATTTTTAATTTAATCACTAATACTCTACTACTTAATTCAATAAATTAAGGATTTAAATTTATATTTTAATTCACTTCTAAATTTTAATTTTAATTCACTTGTAAAAAAAATTAAAGTAAAAAAATTGAGATACCAAAAACCTTGATTTAAATTTATATTTTAATTTACTTCTAAATTTTAATTTTAATTCACTTGTAAAAAAAATTAAAGTAAAAAAATTGAGATACCAAAAACCTCTACCTATACGTGTATAAAAATTTTGATCGGTTCGATTCTTTCTGTTTTTCAATTTCAAAAATCGAACCAAACTAATTAAATCAATTTTTAATTTCTGTTTAGAATAGAATAAATTTAAAACCGAAATAACTGAACCAAACATACCAAACTCTATTCAGTTCGATTTTGCACACCCCTATTCTAAAGACTTGGGCAGAATACTACTATAAAAGCCTATATAGACAAGTTTGAAGAGCTTAAGCTTAGAACGAAAAAGCTCTATCTCCAACATAGTAAGTCCTATTATGTGTTGTGTTTCATTGGTGGGTTAAAAGATGATATAAGGAGCATTGTCAAAATCCACCCTTCAGATCTGTACATCGCAACAGAGCAAACCAGATTACAGGAGATCCATCTAGAAACTAATAACCCTAAAGCTCTTATAAATTCTTACCCACCCTTTGAACCTTAGGAATTTAATAATCACTCTAATACCCATACTCCAAAGCCAACCTCAAACACCTCTAACCAACCTAACTTAACACCAACAGTAACCAAACCATCTAATGCTTAACAAAACACCGACACTGCTACTTATACTCCCATGCACGCCAATCAATTTTAAAAGAAGACATCCGGCAGTTTATGCTACAAGTGTGGTGATCGCTGTTTTCCTGGTCATCAATGTGCTATTAAGAAACTTATGACAATTCAAGATACTACCAAAGCAAAAATTGAAGAGGAGGAAGATTGGCAATATGTTGGAGAACTTGAGAATGAGCCTTAACATATAAGACTATCCCTTATTGCACTTGATGGTGGTCTTAGTGATAATACCGTTAAGATAAAAAGGAAGCTAGCTAGAAGGGCTATTTGATTTTTATAGATAGTGAAAGCACTTATAGTTTTCTGGATACTAAGGTGGCCAAAACCCTCAACCTTTCAATCCCTCCAATCACTGTTACAGTAGCTAATAGTAGGAAAATTACAGTGCAAGATAAATGTGACAATTGCACTTGGGCATTGCAAAGTAAGCAATTCCAATTTGACCTTAGGGTCCTGGAACTTACGGATTATGATCTTATATTGGGAGTTGATTGGATGAGGTTTCATTTTCCAATCACATTTGACTTCAATTTGAACAAGCTCATTATTAACAAGAGAAGCGATAGTTAGAATTATAAAGGTTAAATGAGCATGCCACCTTGAAGATGATGTCTCCCAGGAGTTCGAATAAGCTAGTACAGATTGGTTGGAAGGGTATAACTACAAGACTCTTTATCATGATAGTAAATCCAACATAAAACCAACCCTTATGCACTGACACTGTCAATCATTCAACTCTTGCCCCAATACAACAACTCTTAATTACATAAATTCTCTGGCATTCTCCAAATTCCCAAGGGTCTACATGCTTATTACATATATCATCCAAAAAAGCTACTTGGGAAGATGCCACATGTCTTCAACACTAGTCCTTGAGTTTATCATTCTTGGGAATAAGAATGTTCTCAAAGGGAGGGTATTGTTAAGTATTCACATAGGAAGGGTATTTAAGTCATTTTTGGTGTTAACAGTTATTTTAGTTACTCATTGTATTTTTCACTATTTTTAGTTGGTGGCTGGATTTTGTTAGCCAGCTGTAAATAGTAGTGCATTTTTAGAGGAGAGAGGGATTGCATGCTTCCTTATCCTCTAATGCACCACATCATTGTCCCCTTGCTTTATATTGTAACGGAATCCCTTTGGGGACCACTTGCTAAATCAATAGAGAAATCTTCATTTTCCTTCTCACTCTTTCTCTCTGTTCTCTCGTTTTCTCTCTTCTTTCTAATTTCTACCCACTTTTATTTTGTCCTCTCTAAGATCTTTTATTCTGGGAATTAATCCAGAATCTCCTAATATCTAAACTAGTTAGGATTTAATCCTAATATGTACATCGTAATAAAGAAAATACAACCATTTTGCAGAATTAATACAAACTGGGTAAGTTAACCCCTCTAACAGCTAGCATTCTCAACTATTCTAAGTTAGAATTTCTAACAGACTTTACATGCAAATCTCTAAAGCATAGTCCCACTTCACACGATCCCAAAGTGTACCCAAAGCTCCTGAAAATTTTTTGCACTGCTGATCTCTACTATTCCGTTAATAGGCTGATTGCGTAGAAGTAAAAACATGAATTAATATAGAATGTTTGCTAGTTATTTTACCTATTTGCAGAATAAAATTTTGACTAATTACACTTACATAATATAATGTCCAAGGACTTTATCTCCATTTTGATATTACTTATTGTTGAGAAAATCTAAATACAAAAAGTGAATCCTCATTTAACATTAGAATTTCACCAACTGTATGGAAAAGTTACAGCATTTGAGGTTTCTTGCTTATT